>JAMKCH010029641.1:0-28365 GCA_023653785.1 Ophioderma brevispina | reverse complement strand
TGCTCAAATTTCTTTGTTTTCTATTGTTTTTGAATGTCTTCTTTCTTTCATAAAACTGTTTTTACTTTGCTTAGAGGCTGGCAATATAGCTTGAATTGTGTGTTATTATCTGTATTTTCAAAATCAAGCAAAAACTCAATTTTGCCAAAATGTCAGTTACGACTTTGTTGCACTCACATGACGATACATGTACAAGAGTTCTTATTTCAACCAGTGTTCTACCAAGGAGGATTAAATAAGGAGATGACACTTGTGGATGAACAGTGGTCCCTGGACCTTGGTTTACAGGGGGCGCTATAACGACATGGGTTAGATTTTAACGGGGTGAGACACAGCACTAAAAAGTCCAGGCAAACTCGGGGATAACAATACATAGGCGATAATCTTGTAGACTATTTGGACTTAAAACGTAAAATTGGTGTTATATGAAAGCTGTGAATTTCTGAATTGCTATAACATAGGATATACGGTGAATTAAGTTATGTTTACCAAAACAAAAGTATGGAACTACACTTTCCAGGGGATTTCTATTATTGAAGGGACCCGAATGTGTAGACTGCAAGGGCTGTAACAAAATATATAACCTTGATTCATAAAAATAGATTAAATAAATCTAAAGAACATTAAAGGAGCTAAATTTTGATACTAAACATACCAAATTTGACCTTGAAATAACTGAAATAGGCACATTTGAAAAATGAATTAACATTGTGAAACATTCAGTGTACGAACCCCTTAAACTAGGATGGCCATAGGTTCGATGGAGGGCGCTATATAGAGCCGAGTCTTGCAATGCGAAGTTTGTTACTGTCATGGTTACAAACGGCGAACACGTAACTCTATACCATGATGTTAATTTATACAGGAGGGACCATAAATTTCGCTGGTATGCGAGAACTTTCGTATTTTGCCATAGCCATATTGTGGGGTAAAGGAGCAAAAGACGACAGGCGCTAAGTGTCAACCCCCTGGTTCTACAATGTCATTGCAAATGTATTTTAGAGGTCCATGGCCCAATTGCTAATAGCCTCATCCCCAGGACCTCAGATTCTAACGGAAGTGGTCAATATTTTAGTGGCTGAAGAAAGCTACTCTATTTCTTATTTATCATACTCTTTGAAATATTAGGGCTAAAAGGTGTTTGGTGTGCAAGTTATGAGCAAGAAAGTGGCCCATATCGATTAAACACATTATTTATGGGACTTGCAAGAATCAATGTGAACTATCCCAGAAGGGAAAAGAAAGGAGCAAGGCAAATGAAAAGATAGTGTGACAAAATTCAACATTTCTGAGCAATACCAACTGGTATAGAACAATGGAGAATCCATGCTGAGGCTTTCATCCTGCAGTGGATTGACAATAGCTGACAAAGAAAAAGAATAAGAAGTAAAACTTTACAGATGGGGGTTATGGGGTTGGGGTCATTCAGTCAAGATGAAAACTTTATATATTATAATCAAATTGTACCATCCAAACAAATTCCACATTTGTTGGGCTACCTAAAGAAGTCAAAGCTGATGGCAGGATTATGCAACTTTACGGTAGAATTTTTGTTTTTCCTGAATCAATCAATAAATCAGCATTATCAACATTTAACTGGTATTTTTGCTAGCACTGTCATCAACATGCAATTATGTCTGACAGCATGTAAAATAATTTATACCATTATCAGTATTAAATTTTGTTATCAACATGTTGGATTAAGTGCCTACGCAATAATCAGAGCAATAAATGCCCACATAAAAAAGATAATAAGATGGCTGATCTTGATTAACTTTAGAATTTAAATCCACCCAGGAAACGTAAATGTACAGTGGTCCAAGCCATGGAAACTACTAGATTATTAAACAGTGAAATCATGTATTGCACATTGCACTAATGCTTCATGTTGAGACTCAATCATATTCATCTCAATCAAATAACAAATAGATAATGAATTTCACTATGTGTAATTTATGTCCCTTCCAAAATTATGCTCAGAAATCTCTCTTCTGCATACGAATATAAATTCCTACATAGAGGAAAGCTTTTATAGTGTTTTTAAAAAAGAAGTGACCCCTAAATGACCTATGAGCTGATGATCTGTTAATATGAACCGCCTAGGGTAGTTTTTGACCACCACCCATGCTCCAGGAGCAGGTCTCCCTCACTAACGTCAAGGGCAGCTATTGAGTTTTATTATCTTTTTTTGACTGATAATTTTTCCCTCTAACCTGAAAAAATAATGAAAATTTTATATATTTTAAAAGAAGCAGTAGCGAGATTCACACCCGAGACCACTGTATCATGAGGTCAGCTACCTAACCACAAGACCAGTGAGGATTGGTGTGCCAGATTTGCAATTCTAAACCTTGAAAACATTTACAGAATAAATCGCTACTGCTATTGTGGTCAGCAATCAATATAATGAATAGCTCAGCTCTGGAATGCCCATGCTCCAGGAGCATGAGTGGTGGTCAAAATCTCACACTTGCAACTGCCTACAGGACTCTTTTACAGATTATCCAATGTTATGAGGTGTCTTACTTCACCAATGGTTACTGAATTGAGGAAACCTCTTACCCCAAATATGCTTATTAGCCTAACAACAGTGCTTAATCTGCTTATACCTAAATATATGCAAATTAGCTCATTAAAATTATAAATATGAAAATTGATATTAACAATGTGCATTCATAAAGCAGACCATGACCTACCATTCAGCCCCAAAATGGGGTTTGGCTGCCCGGATATTCAATTTTGCTCATGATAACACCGGCTACATAATTATTTTTAGTTGGTATAGATATAAAAGTTGAAACAAAAAAATTTATATATAACCTACAGCTACACATGCAGATTTTCCTGAAACAGCATAATAAGATTTGAGGTGCCCAAAAGTTTTATAATGAGCATACATGCATACTTCATCATCACAGTTTGGGCACCACCATATTTGTTTTGCATGTTGTATTTGGAAAGCCCTTATGCATATTTTTGAAGTATTCCTGTTAGGGCATTTAGTGAGTGAAAACAACTACGGATGCTACATGCCCTCACAATGGGGGAAATATCTTTTTTCTAAATTAAGATTGAGAGATTTCATCGGAGATATTTTGTGCATTAGGAATGTAGAAATTTTTATAAGGGTATGTTTTCTTCCATTGATTGGTTTTCGCAAAATTATTGCACAAAAATCGGCTGACCAGACAATAGAACATTGGGAAAGTACAACACCAATAACATAATGTGTGACGCACTGATTTTTATGTGCGTGTGATTGTGCAGCAACAAGACGGTGTGTGGGTGCCTGCGCAACAACAAAAATAAGATGCATAGGGACAGGGCTTGTGAGAGGAAAATCAGTTATGGTCTTGGGCTATTTCAGTGTTTTGATTCTTCCTTTATATTTTTTTGGTTGAAGCCCCAGTTACATTGCCACTTATGTTGACATGTATTATATTTTTGACTATTGTTACACATTGACAAGAAAAAACGGCATGTGGAATTAGGGATTCAAACAGTTACAGAGTGGTCATCACAATCAACAACGATGCATTCATGCGTCAGCGTTATTTATCCTGCGAGGGTGGCTCAAAAGAGACCGAGCGGGATTATAATATTAAAAATAGGCGAGAGAGACATCGGAAGCAGAGTTGTTGATTCATGAAGAACCACTTGTGACATGTTTTTTTGAACCCCTTTCAAACAACGAAAATCTAATATAAGTATAGAGGAACATAATTATTCTCACTAAATACTAAAATTTCACAGTTCACAGAAATCTTTCTTGTAAAATATTTTAGCAAAATGTAAGCAAAGTGTAGTTTGGGCAAGTTGGTTGTTTGCAGTTTGCAACTGGTGTCCTAGTGCGTACTCAGAGTTCCAAACGTGACGACCCCACAGTGGCGTCGAATCTTAAGCGTACCCGGAAACGCCATTCCGTGAAGACTGTGCCGGGAGAACCACGCTATTGACATAGGTGGGTTGATAAAACAACATCAACAACGCGTCGCTACTGTACAGGAAGATACGGTGGTTGTTGAATAGAAAATTGCCATTTGATGATAGCACTCATAGTATCATGAAAGTTTTGGCAAAATCTTGCACTCATCTCTTTTTTGCATGACAATGTGACATCACAGAAAATTCTACTTTTCAAAACATTCCAACTTGGGTCCTGGATTGAATGTTTCACGAGTCTATCCTAGTATTACGTAGGATTTGTCCCTTTTCTTGGACAAGTACTCCCGTCTTTTGTATTTTTGTTTGTTAACAGGACAGCGTCATGAATGGTCTTCAGCAGCCGATAGACGCCGCCCAAATTCAACAACTCAACTCAACAGCTTCACAGAGGACCTATAAAATAACTCAATTTTCAACACTTAATAAAGCTATAGCATGCAGGTCAGAAAGGTTCAAGACAAATCCATATAATTCTACTCACTCTCAAACTCACACACTCACGCACACACACATACCTGCATGCGCACGCACACTCGCACACACACACTATCTCTCTCTCTATACAACATGTTATAAACAAGGGAAAACACAGATCTTGTACAGACCTACCATACAATGGCAGAGGAAGCATCCAAATTAGGGTGGATGGGCATCTATATTTTACACATGTTCCATGGGGCGGCTCTTTGCAAATTTTAGAGGAAGGGCACAGAGGGGTCACAAAATGTAGGGGTTGGGGATGCAGCCCCTGTGTGTCCCTCTGCCCCCCCCCAAAAAAAAACCTGGTATGGTGCTCATATAGCAGACAGAACTAAAATGTGTCCAGATGTGTGTGCACACATGCACACACAAACACACAAATTATGAGGTGCAACCTCTGTTTAGAGACATCAAAAGATCGCATCTGTTCAGCTCCTAACTCTTCAATGCTGCTCAGAATTACAACTGATATTGCCAACTCATTATACTGTCCCTTTTATTATCTGGAGTATGGGTCAAGTTAAACACTTTGCAGCAAATCAGTCAGCTGTGTCATTAAAGAAACATCTGAGATGTATGTTACTATCAGCCAAATTATGCATTTTATCTAGCATTGCTCAGAGAAATTGAGTGTGACGTATCAAACCTCCAAATACTTTGCAACATTAAGCTGTGTTGTGAATGTAGCAAACAAGTGCATGTTTCAGCAACATTAGCTAATTTGCATGAAATGTATTCAACATCTGTCAAGGCTTTGTGAGGATCATACATACAAATTGAAATGGGGAGGAACCTAATTACTCACTCTACCTGCACTACCATACATACATTCAAAACTTTTCCTCTACTGTGGTAATAACACTAAACACAACAAGGATGATTTTCAGTTACATACATCATCACAAAAAAGGAAGAAAGGAAATATATGTAAGATAAGACACAAACGTGCTAATTCTGAACAAATCTATAAAACATCTATAGTCAAATACATGGAACCGGACCAACCTGGAGTGATGGCTTTTTCTTGGCCTTCCTAGCTAATCCAAATTTTGTCCTCTTGTTTTCTGCTGAGAAAACAATGAAAATGGTGATTTCCCCCTCCTTTTATTAACATCCATTGATTCTTATGTATGCTGTGGTGGTAAATAGGGTGGCCATGATAGACTAGGTATTTATATTAGTTAGTATGCTGGCTAATTACAGTGAGTGTGGTATTGGGTACAGCAGAAAGAGGGGGGGGGGGATTATAAAGATCTATTCTAGATATAAGATAGGATGTGTGCCATGAATGTCTTTTTAACATGTTATGAATCAGCAATTAGCAGCTCCTGAGCAACCTTTTCCCAAGAAAGACTAGCCTAATATATTTTAGTTAATTAGACTTTTAAAGGTTCATTTAAAGAAATGTCTTTCCAAAATTATGTAATTACATAACAAGCTCTCAATGTATTTCTCAGATGTTCCTTACTTTAGGATTTTGTTTGTTTGTATGATCAATGGATGTAAATCTTTGAAGGGGGTGAAGATACCCATTTTCAAAGTTTTCTGCTCTAAAGTATGAAATATTTGGTCTCATGAAACTCAAAAGAAATATACACCATTTATTGAGCTATTACATATTGAGAACAATCTCCAACACTACCTTCATTACCAC
This sequence comes from Ophioderma brevispina, assembly GCA_023653785.1. NCBI lineage: Eukaryota > Metazoa > Echinodermata > Ophiuroidea > Amphilepidida > Ophiodermatidae > Ophioderma > Ophioderma brevispina. Next base: position 22,286 of record JAMKCH010029641.1, on the reverse strand, counting down.
TACCACCACCACTGTCGCTACTACTACCACCACCAACACAACCACCACCACCTCCACCACAACCACCACCACCATCACCCAAGGTATTATTAGTACACAAATATTAATTGCATATGTGTATACAACAGAAAACATATTGCACAATTTGAATTTGAATAATTTCATGAGGCAAAACCGAGCTATACTGCAAATTTCTTCATTATACTCTCTGTCAGAATTGTTCAGAGTTATTTACCGTGCGCCGAGCGTGACGTGCGTCAACACAGAAGTGAATGCCGATTGGCTTGTTTGAATAGGTTGGCCTCCCCATTGGTTAACCGCGTACGAGGCTACCCACAGTCTCCGCCCCTTTTATGCAGATATTTCGGCGTGCACGTTGCCGACCTCTGAACAATTCTGGCAGTGACTGTAGTGCCCAATACCATGCAGCTCCTTCTGAGTAGAGACAGATTATCTACCCACTATAAGTACACTCGCTGGCCAGGATTCAGTGCATTTTTCGCTGCTGAATAGATGGATAGTGTACACATAGGCGGCTCTCTGCACTGTTGCAGAGTAGCTACGTGGTTACACTGGCTCTAGCGCGCATGAATTTCCATGGCAATTTGTTCTTATAGATATTTTTTAAACGTGCAGAATATGGGAGTTTAATGAGGCCTGATTAGAAAAATTATTTTAAAACAGGCGGTTCTCGAAACCACAAGGTCCCCCGCTCGTCGCGGTAGGTAAAAGGAGGAAAAGTAAACATAAATTAAAGATCATAGGGAGGATTGTGATAATACCGTGTTGATGGCCCCAGATGACTTGGAAAAATTCTGCGATCAATGTTGACTACACCCACCAATTCCATGACCTACAATCATTTGTAGTTGCTTTGACCTTGGATGGCCCCACGACCTTGAAATGACCTTCCGAATTTTCAGCACTGAATTTTGACCAAACCCATCACAGTCATGACCATACAACCAGTGCAGTGGAATTGAGCAGATTGACCCCAGATGACCCAGAAATGACCTTGAAAACAAATTGGGCATAAAAATGTTGACTGCACCACCAGGTTCATGAATAGTACAACCATGCATAGTTGATTTGACCTTGAATGACCCCGATGACCTTGAAATGACCTCCAAAAAACAAAAATTTTCGGCACTGAACATTGACGGCCACATCCACCAAGTTTCATTCATCCTACCCACATGTTTAGGGCATTTGACCTGAATGACCTCCATTGACCTTGAAATGACCTTCAAAATTTCGGCACCGAATTTTGAGCACACACACCAAGTTTCATCATTCCTACCACAATTGACAAGGTTTTAAAGCAATGTTTTGACCCAAATGACTTTGACCCATGCACATGACCCATCTCCGAATCATCCGCCGCCTACTTAAGCAACATATATGGTGCAAAGATTGACCCCATACTTGTTAGATTAAAAAGATATCGTGTTGCCAAGGTTTATAGCCAATTTCACCCTAGTTTGACCACATTTTGACTATTTTACTTTGACCTTTGACCCATGGACCCAATTCGGACCCACCCAGGCGTACTCGAGTACATCATGTTGCGGAAGGATGGACACCCAAACTTGCTTAGTTCAAAGATATCGAGTGGGGACACACACACACGCAAACACACACACACACGAACGGCTACCATTTCTATAAGTTGGCGGGGGACCAAAAAAATGCTAAACAGAGACCACGTGTATAGCGCCCTCTTTCGTCCACTATCAAAATTGACATTGTGGTAGCGTGTCTACTCCAGTACTCTACACCATATTCACTTTTTCTCCACCTAGTGGGAAACTACAGGGTAGCCATGGGTACATAGATGACGGCATTCACTCGCACTGTTATACCTAATAACTTTGCACTTTGGAAGCCAGTCTTGCATGAATCATTGCCAACTAGCCCAATGTGTAGTGTGCAGTATCTGCCGTGGTAGACATGGTGTAGCCGTATAGGCTATCATGTGAGTAAGAAATGGCTGTGTAAATGGAAACAATCAACACGTGACAGTTTTTTTTAAATGTGACAACAAACATAAGCAGACATATCTGATTAAATGATTTGTTTCAAGTTAGGCAATAGTAGAAATGATAATACACAATGCTAGCACATGAGTCTAAAAAACACATTACAAGTTGATACGTTTGGTAAATATTTCTATTTGTTAGGCATCACTGTGCATAACAGATGCACAAATATATCACTTGTCACTCATGTCCCAGCCCCTGGGTACCCGGGGGGAATGGCGAGGACTTGCAGTAAAAATGTAGCTTAAAAAATGACACTCCCCGGCCAAGTTACGGCAGGGCCGGGCACATTTTTGTGGCCAACCCCCTGCACAAGCCCGGCCCCAGCCTGCGGGAATTGCGATGCACCCCCGGGTCTTTCCCTTGCTTTAATTCCCCGGTCCCCACCCCGACCATCCTGGCATCAGCATTCAGTGACAAGTGCACATCAATGCAACATAGACCAGGCCTGCGAAATCCCGGTATCCTGGTATCGGCATTTCCAGAAGAAAAATCAAGAAGGGCACGAAAAAATCTGAAAAAATCTCACAACTATTTGCTGGAATCAGAGTATACTGCAGTCCATTTTCATCAGAAAAGGCTTATTGAAAAAATGTTTTCCCACAACTTTTTTCACCCAAAATTTCTTTAATGTGGAACTTCGGAATGGTAGGGCGATAACCCAAAGCGGCGAACTCAAGTATTGGGGAGGCCAGCAATGCAAGTCAATTAGTAGCCTCGGAGGGTAGGGCATAAAACCAAACGGCGTGAATTGCCGATCAAGCTTTGAACATTGTTGGTATATTTTCCTTGCACAAACTTCGTACCAACCCGGTACACCCGGGCACAAAAACAGCCATATCCCGTTAGTAGTTAGTTATTAGACCAATATTTTTGAAACCGGTTTTGTCCCCGTAAACGAGGGTGGCCGAATTCACTTCACACTCAGCAATACTGCTGTGGTGAGGATTTATTGGAGCAAAAGATAAATTGACCGGATTGCCCTTCCTGACGTCAATCCAATTTTCGGCGGTGGTCCTAGCCTTTGGGCAACTTTGCCCACATGCAAGGCAGCATGTGCGGAATGGCCGCCATTAGCTCTCCGAGGACACCCGTGTAGGTAAGATTCTTCTTTTTCATTCTACCAGGGGAACCAGCTAACCCTCCTCCCAGATTCCTTTACAAATCCGATGGGGTAGTCCGGTTTAGAGGGAGCCGCCGCGCCTCGGCCCTGGGACTGGTAGTACTAGTTACCAGGATCCCAGTAGCAGGTCTCAAAGAAAACCTGACCTGACCTTCAGGCTAAGAGTGTAATGAAAGTCCTGGCCAGTCCCGGGTACCCAGGGCCGGGACCATCAATTTACAAGTGCATTAAGACTCGTTTTTCCATCATATGTCCCCTGAGCATTTAAATGAAATAGGCCCACCATTGCATGCTTAAAAAGGCAACGGGGCAACAAACTGTCACTTCCACCATGGAGTGATGTGTCGTCCCCATATAATACCAAATCAAATATCTTTCATCACAAAACACGCCAAGTGATGTTGCTTAACATGATCACAATGGGACATCCAACACATACAAGGATTGGTGGTAGCAAAAAACATATATACCTCACCATGGTAAAACGTACCATAGTAACTAAGCAAATTCATGATCCCACAAACAGCATTGAGACTGCCCATAGGTGGTGCATTCCGTGACTACGTAGCATTGCCTGGCAGTGACTCTTAGACCAGCCCTCATGCTAACCCCACCCATACAGCAGATATCATATGTACAGAACATGTCCATATCCGCGACTTGAGCCAAGTGGTTAGGCAGATGATGGTTTCTGATTTATTCATGGCGTTCTTGCCGCTAACCTGGAATTTTTGGTGGTTATGTCGTGGTTGATAACAAATTCCAAGGATTAAAGGTGCAACAATCGAAAGATTTCTTTCAGGCAATCTATATTATTGTGGGTCATTTGGAAATGAGTTATAAAAAGACTAGACACTCATAGATATCTACCTTGTATTTGGCTACAGCAATGTCTTAAAACTAGAAGAAGTGAAATTTTGGATTTGCTTACACGTATTCATATAAACTTGGCTGAATTTCGTATTTGCTCCAATACGAAATTAGAAATTCATTTTCACATGTTTGTACCAACAAGAATTCTCAGCTTTAATTATCCTTTCAGATGGGAAATAATTGATGGAAAGCTTGGTACATCATTGCAAAAATCAGGATTTTAAAATTTTTTTTTAAGAGGCACCTGATAAAATATCAGGTTGTACCTTTAAACTCTGAATGCCAGAACCAATTTCAGCATGAATTTTTTGCACTGTTTCTGTGTGGTTACCGATGATTATGCCTAACAATAAATTTCACATGCGCATTGATTTATGATGGGGGCAAACATTTAAATCAAATGAAATGAAGTATCTACCAACTGAAAAAGATCCATTGTAAACTTTAATTTCTACATGATTATCCTGACTGTTTAAACTTTTAGGTCACCGGTCATTCACCTGTAAACTCCATTTACTCCTCTGAGAGTGTCATCTATCCCAAACATGTTTTATAATCCTAGCACCTATGGTTCTTGAGATGTCGCCCGCAAACGGCAACTCAGACACAGGAAAAATAGACCTTTTGATCTTGAAATTGGTAGAGAGGTAAACCTTATTTAGATCTCTATAAGGGTCATCTATCAAACAAGTTTCATGATACCCAACATCCTAGCTGTTTTCTTAAGCCGGGAAGAGTGATGACTAGCGTGAACCTTGGGTCAGTCTCGACCAGGGGCCCACCAGTCACTGGTTAGACGCTACGATGGTGTCACTGGCCCGGCAGGATTTCAACATTCATGCCCATGTGGCTTAGTCTCATGATGCAATCGCCACATTCGGGATTTAGTTCATTTTTTATTGGGGGTTAAAGGTCACATGTTAAGAAATCCTGGACACACAGCAGACACATGCAGACACACACATACATACAGAAGACAGAAAGACAAACACACAACAGGTATAGCCACAGCCACCACACATGATCACAACATAATTCTCGACCATTTGTAATGGCGATTTTCGAATTCAGATAATACTTCTTATTCAGTACTGATCAAACTATAGGTGATGAGGTTTTGATATTCCAAGCAGAAGGTGCCGTAGTAAGTAGCCTTGCTGGATGATACTCAATGAACAAAGTAAACATATCAGGTACAATGTACTGTTATCTCTTGAAAATCGCCTTTAAAAACACCTGCTGGATCAGCAAGCAATGCGATGTGACTAGAGGTTGACTCGGATGTCAGCTATAAGCCACGAAGTACTGCTTTAATGAAAGCGGCAAATCTTGTTTGTTGTTGTTGCACAATGCGCATGCGCCATCCCTTTGTTTGGGACCAAGATTAAATGCTTAATTCAAAGTTGGCAAAAAGGGCTTTTTGATCAAGTAATTTTGCGTGTTTCAATAAGCAATCACTGGCAGTCTAAAACTTTGGTTGAAATAAAGGAAGTGATGCATAATGGTAACATCCTAAGGCCATCGTTCCGATGCAAGGGTCCTCCATCAGTTTGGCTGCCAGAGCAAGCAACTACAAACTTATAATATAAAACGTACTAATCATCATAATAATCAATAAACAAACTTGCCACACTACAAGATATTTTTGTTTGTTATTTTGCTGCTGATGGTCAACACTCACTATTGACTGTGCAGTGTCGACACACTCTGTTTAATAATCAATATTAGCAAAACTTTGTTGAAATAAGCGATTTGTTTGTCCAGGGGAAGTGGATTTGCTCAGTCAAGTACCACCAGCACACAAGAAAAATGTCCAGTAGCCTTGTATATAATTTCCTTCTGCATATGCAGCTATCATAAGTAGTTGAAACCTATCTTGCTCAGGTCTTCCTCTCGATTAAGGATGGGCGGTAGGTAATTGTGGTAGGGCAGTCTAGTTATAAGAAAATGCTGTTCATTTCGAGTATTTGATGAGGGCGCATAGGGATGTGATTGACGGATGATGACTATGATGATGATGATGCTAACGATAATGATGACGTTGATGATGATAGACTATAATAAAGATGATGATGACTATGATAAAGATGATGATGACACTGAGGACTATATAATTATGATGATGTGATGATGACGGTGACGATGATGACAAGACAATGACGATACCAATTTTGCCTTCCAAGCAAATGCATTCATGTTGGTTAACACGAATTGTATCTATTCATAAATTACATGATTCCATTTGGTTGCTTTCCATATATTTGAGTTTAATTCTTTACCCATTGATCCTAATACCCATAGAATGTTTAGTAAATGCCAGTATAGTTACATTACGCAATCACTGAAATTCAGCAGGGATCCATGCACGACCACTGACCTGGCGATGCCTACTCTATGGAAATCCAAAACCCTTCCATTAAACATGCCTTTACTCTCTTGACAAAAAGCATGCTACATCACTCAATTGGGTTAAATAAACCAACCTTGATTGAAAGAATGGATTTTGCTCCATTGACTTTTAGAATTTCACTTTGTCAAATTTGCTTTTGTGTTCACATTGGAGCACACTTATGAGACATCTTGTCTCAAACGTCCCCCCACTGGAAAGGCCGCTCAGAGTTTCCAAGGATCGCTTTCATTTTTTAAGCAATATTGAATTTTGCATATACATAATGATTGTCCACTACTAATTAACTGTGTGCAATAGCTAAGCTCAAATAATGTCCTTCATATCGAATCACTGTGTAATAAAATTCCCTGATCCGAAATTTGTGTTATTCACTATCTATGATATGTTATGCAATACATAAATGGTTTACTACATTAAATAAAATCAAATTCATCTCAAACTTGGAATTTTAGGCATTTTAGGGCAACTATCCTTTAGTTTTAGTTGACTATTTTCAGTAAATACATGAAAATAATTCTTTCAAATTCTTTGAGTCGCTTAAGAATTGAAAATCTTTGTGGAATGAATTGGTGTTTTTTTTTACTTTTTAAAAAAGAAAAAAATTAATGCTGCTATATTTGTTATGTACTTTATCTGGGCGGCTGTGGATTGTGCATCAAATTCTGCCAGTGTGTCCATGGGTTCATTGTCTACTTGGCAACTTAACTACCATATATCGGCGGTGTAAAACGGAATTGTCTCCACACAGCAATTCCAGAGCTACATTGTTAAGCATTTATCAATCGCTGTTTTGTGCCTAACCATTTCTCTTTATTTTCAAGCTCACATTCACTTTCAAATAATACTTTGACTCTCCATGGAGATGCTGAACATTTACCAAAACAAAATCCCTCGCCTCGAGCTCTGTGTTGCCATAAATACAGGTAAGATTTTGTAAGTGCTGTAAGTACACGCATTCGTTTGTTGAAGTCGTGTAGAATGATAACTCAGGCTATTTTTCTTGGTACTAATGCCAGTGGGTTCCAACACGCAAGAGTTTTTCTGCAATCCATAAAAAGTTTGAAAAACCTGGTAGCTTTAAGACAAACCATTACGATGGACTAACCCTTTACGTGTGTAACTAATTTGCTTACATAAATTTGGTCTTATTTGGAAGTTGGCCCATTCCCTATATGCACTTGAAAGAACAATGTCCTTAATAGCAAATTAGTTGTCAAAACATGTTTAGTTGCCACTAGGAACATACTATGTCAAATCATGTATGGCACATGGGTAATTTTTCTGGTTTTTAAAAAATATGGAAGGATTTCAGTTGACTTTTTGTGCAGCAACACTGACAAAAATGTCATGCCCACTGGATTTTCCTTTTTTCGTATCCAATGTTCATTTAAATTACTGCTTTCTTCTAACCCCTTGAACCAATTGAAGCCCAACTTGGTCAGAACAAATCACTGCCCCAGATTATTACCGGGTCAACAGTTGACCATAATGGTTAGGAGGGGTCACTGGAGAAGTATTTTTTTCTAAGAAAACTTTGAATTGCTTCCTTCTGTGTAACGTCTGCACATGCATAAGCTGTAACCTAAGTCTATAAGGTATTTCACCACAGTTTGGATCAGCAAGTTATTTGGGGTCAAACTGAGGTCAATTTTAACACTCAAATGACCAAATCGCTTTGCCATCATATTGGTCTCACTGAAAACAAACTAATAAATGGTGACCTCTTGCTCTCACCTTGAGTTAGGGGTCAATGGTTAAAATAAGGTCATATATGAAATTAACCATATTATTATGTTGCTCTCATTGATAATTGAAAATGTCATGGTACCTTTGGTGGTATGGTCAAGCCATAGGGTCAAAATTAAAGCATGCTCAATGAAATGAAAACGCTATTAATGCTGTCCCAAGCCTAAGCCTAAATAATGTTCATAATGACCATATCTGTGACCAATCAATGGTGCCCTTTGTCAATGGTCATACCATGTTTCCATCGCACTTATTCATGCTGACATTTGCACTTCTTGAATCACTCTTCATGCTTCAGTCTGAAAACCTAGTTGTGTATTTTCTTGATAGGAGGTATAAAGTAAAAATACATCGGTCCTCGGACGCTTGTGTCGCCTGCCGTCGCGGTTAGGGAATGCTAGACCACACAACCTGACCTTTGACCTTGACTATGTGACCTTTGAATCCCATCAAAAAAAACAAAGGAGGATCCAATGTCTGCACCGATTGATTCAAGCACGAGCGAGTTCCAATGAACTTCAACTTATTTGAGGTCAATTTTACAGTTTCAGCCCTATTTTACACTTACCATCACATGACCTGGACTTGGATGTGACCCTTTACTCATTAACAAGTGGGGGATGCATGTTGCACCTGTGACCAAGTTTGGTTTAAATCCATCAAAGTATGTGGATATTACATGCAAAAAATTGTTAACCCTGTTTCACAACAGACATCGAACAGACATTCATCAACAACAGGCAAGACAGTGGACAAGTGATCCCTATGTGTCTTCCTGCATTAGGGCAGGCGGACAAAAATGATGAATGCTCAGTTTACTTTGAAAATACAGGATATAAAAGAATCTTAGTGATTTACTTGAAAACAGTATAATCTTCAATGCAATGTATCACAGTTGGTACATATCATCCATTGGAATCTTGCGTAATGACTGTACCATATCCATGGCCCAAGCCAGATTTTTAATCATAAATGAATGTATAGTGCAAGCTATCAATCTGAGCAGACGATAATTGGTGGTTCTCGATGACGGTTAGAGTTTACTTGGGGAGCTGGCACAGGGCAACAATGCAGAATCACCATGTAACTAGATCGTACCACAGAGATTTTCTGCAAGCTACTCCATGCATTTTGTTTCATTGCAAGCGGACAAGTCCATTTTGCAAATAATGTTCTGTCTGGATGTATCTTGAATCATCAGGGGAGAGTGCATTAAGAATTTGACAAGTTCTGTTTAATGATTACTTTAGAAATCATTTTCCATTGGGAGAATTAAAATATTTTTGGTAGGTAGTACCCAGTTTTTCAAAAAGAGAACTATACCACCTCACAATGGTGGTGGTGCCCCTGTTCTTACACGATTATAAGAATATAGAGGCTCAGTATCAAACTGCCAAACAAACTAGTAACAAGATCATTATGATTATTATTTCTCATTTCTTAACATTTTTAAATAGGCCTAATCATTAACTTTGAGGAAGAAACCCCATTGCGTACATAAACATTATACATAATGTTTCTAGGCACGCACTCTAGAAAAAATCTCGGACGTATGCGGCTGTACGGGGACTCGAACCCCGGACCTCTCGCTTTCCTTACCTTGGCGAGTGCTCTACCATTGAACTATACAGACATCCCCGATCTACAGATATTCGGTATGATCCTCATGTAGAAAGCGTCGGGTAAACAACACCCACAACAACAACAGTGTACGAGATCGGAGCCGATGCTTGTTCCAGTACCGATCGTGTTTTCTTCCTCGTATTTACTTTTATTTAAAAATGTTAAGAAATGCGAAATAAGCCCTCAGTAATGATCGTGTAACTATTTTGTTTGCAGTGTATGCATGCCGTGAGCCTCGAGAGTCTTTATAACTTAGACATTGTTAGGCTTGCGGGTAAGCATCGACTCCGATCTAGTCTAATGTTGTGTTGTCGTGTGTGTTTGTTGACCCTGACGTTCCAGGATATATACCGAATATCTGTATATCATGGGACGTTGAATAGCTCAGTGGTAGTTATCTAGAGCACTCCACCAAGAAAAAGGGAAAGCGAGAGGTCAACGGTCGTATATCAGGGTGGGGTTCTGTATAGCTCAGTGGTAGAGTAGAGAAACTCGCCAAGAAAGCGCGTTCGGGTTCGAGGTCCCTTACAGGCGCTACGTCCAAGATTTGTCTCCGATGTGTGTGCCTGGGCATGGTATGTTATAATTGCTCTAGGACGCGATGCCGTGTTTCGTCCTCGTATTTTAATGCTTAACAGATGGTTTCAAACTATCCAGTAAGTTAATGGAAATCAATGCAAAAAGCATTTCGAGTGAATATCTTAAATCATCACTTATTTATAACAATATTAGAGCAAATGTCAAAAATGGAAGGTAGCAATGCGCATGGCCGTACATTTATGTGCATCTTTCCATATGGCAAGATTTGTAGAGAAAATCAAGAAACCTCACCTGTGTTGGGATTGTTGATCCTTACCTTACAACAAACCTAGCGGCTTAGAGATAGTAGGGGGTTCTGCATAGTGACGAATCAGCATAAATGCTAGTTATGAGAACATGTGTTGAACGTTTGAGTTACTATGATGGGTTGTAATTAAATGAAATAAAAGGAAATGGCTTTCTAAGTGGTTGTATGTGTATGTTTAAGACATGAATGGTTACTAAGGGACGACAGTATTAAAATAACCACAAGGAAACAACTGTTTCTTATTGAACATGGCCACTGAATGTGATTGACCGTTTGTCAAAACCTAAATGTTTGATTCGCGGGGTTATAAGGAGTCGAATACGTAATCGACTGCATGAAACCCGTTAATTTCTAATGTTGGTATGTGAGATTATATAGATACGGGGTTACTATTTAAAGATGATGGCCGATGATGACCGATGATAAGAATAACAGATCGGTCGGTAATGATGGTGGCAATAACGATGAAAGAAGGAAACATCGATGCTGAATGCGACGACAATTAATGATGCTACTGATCAATGATGATGATGATGACGTGATGAGGACGATGACGACGATGATGACAATGATGATGACAATGATGACGACGATCATGAAGATGACGATGATGACAATGACAATTGACAATGGAATAATGACAATGATGGATGATGACGATGCCGAGATGATGAAGACGACGACGACGAGGATGGACGATCTCAATTGCATTGTGTTTATGTAAAACCGTGCAAATTGTGTATACAAACAACATTCACTGTTGCATTACCGTTTGTTATCATATAGCGCAGACTGGACCACGAATGACCAACGAATTCAGAAAATTACACCTCTTACAAATTGGCGTTAATTAGTCGCAAATATGTTTAACTCACCCTGTACAAGAGTTTAAAAAATAAATTTCAGGTGTAAATATATTTTAGAAGGGACACAAAACATTCAGTCATTGTTATATAAAATTATATAAATAGTATACCTGTTGCAACCACACAATAAATATTGGCTAGAACTGTTAAAAAAAATGAGCTCAGAAAATATTAAAATGTAACTGAATGTTTCATAACTCACAAAAAGTTTTGGAGGATAAAATGACTAGACAACTTAGAAAACCATATTTTTTCCGTTTTCTTAATTTCAAAATTTACATTATAGTTATCATCTGTAACTACTGTACAAGGTTAACATATATATACCAAACTTTGAAAACCGAATTAAACAGTTAATGGTAAATACTCACTAGTAAATCTAACATTAATCTAAACAATTTAGAGGGCACGTAATGCTTATACAAAAAAACTTCCCAAAGAAAATATCAATTTTCCTGAAAGGCGAGTTGTTTTAAAAGATGTATTAGTAATTATTTAGTTTGCACTTTTTCCCTCTGAATATCCCGCATTTTTAACAATCAAAGAAAATCAAACGTTCCACAATATGTTTACCAAGACTATTTTGTAACCTGGTTTACTAAGGGGTGTGGTGGTAACACCCGAGAATTAATTATTATAAAGTCAATAGCTGATTTCGATTGTTTGGGACCGTTGATAAGCTTGGTAACCTTCTTTTTCTCATTGCTTCCAAAATAAACATAGTTTATGGCGTCACAATGCATTCAATGTTACACGGTTGGCACAAAATTGGTAATTCCACAGACCACACATCAGAGTATAAAATGAAAAAAAAAAAATGAAATTTGCATAAAAAAGGTAGGAATATTAGATTTTCATGCGGGTTTGGCCACAAATGATATGAAAATGACTATTTTATTCAAACATATACATAATATAATAATTGTGCCGAGGTCAAGAAAATCTAAATAATGGCGCCATGTTTTAATTTTTTTCCGCACGGGATACATTATGAGCCATAGATGATACTACAAAAACCTTTATTTTATGATATTAACTAAAATAATTTTGATTTTATTTTGTTTGTTTGTTGTAAGGTTTTAAGGTTATATGCCTAATTATGTTTATTTTGTTTGTGCTGATGAATGAAAATAAATGATAAGAAAAAATTTAGCGAGGTCATTATTGCCGAATAAGGGGACAGTAAACTGACCAATCATCAGAATGCTGCATTTTTCAATAATGGGTAGTAGAGGTATTAGAACCACTCCCCACCAATCGACTTCGACGCTAATCCCGGTGACGGCAGTGGCGTACCGAGGCAGTCGATCCAGAGGGGCAAAAATTATTTGTATATCTCACAACTACTGTGTATTGTTTTCTTCAAGTACTACTCTAAATTACAGAAAAAAATAAACAATTCTTTCATATTATATACGAAAAGGGATACACTTCTGAACTACAACAAAGTCATAATTTTGTGAGCTTCACACAGAATGCAAACTTTAAGAAAAACAAGGGCTAACTGAAAATTGTCACTGGCACAGGAAATTCAAAGAGAATTGGTTCCCGCTAATTTAGGGTTCAAGAGGCCCAAAATGGCTCAAAAGCAAGCATCCCACTGGGAAATTTCCCATGCAACTCTATGATTAGTCTGCCTATGAAGATCAATTATGCATTCCTTTGCAAGAACAATACAACCAGGTACTACACAATGCTTTTTGCTGATTTAGTGACCAAAGGACCAAAGCACCAAGATATATTATATGGGCTACAAGTCAAATATCAAATTACCAACTGAAATCAAGTAGGAATCATGAAATTGAAATTGATTTTACATTTATTTATACCACATTTTGAAGTTTTTATCTGCAACAACAGAAAAATGCACTTCGTAATGTTTCTACAATACTAGATCTTTGTTTTTTTAAGTTTCGGTGTCAATGCATCCCTTCAAAATGAAACCATCCCCTTGACAAAATGTACTAAGTGACACAAATTAAAAATCAGACTATAGAAAGCACTATGAGCCTGTAAAGTCTTGATTCCTTGCCAAAACAGTTTTGCTGCATTCATTCACTGTGTATATGATACCCAGATTAGACAAGGTCAACTCATGTCAATGCATGTGCAAGTAAATCCCAATGAACCATGTCCTTGGTGGATGAGCATGTTGTAGTTCACACTGAAGATTCAAACTTCTCATATTTGTTTTTAATTATTTTTTTTTAAAAATGAAAGTCCTCATTTAACATTTTGGAAATATTAACCATTGACAACTGAAGATTTCCCACTACGCATACAACTGAAATCTAATTAAACAACGTTGAATGACAAAACTAAAACACAATCGTTTAAATGACAGAAAATATCCTGCAAACTTGGAATGAACGTGTTATGTTAAAAATTCAAGAGCTTGCTGTGGTGATGAGCACTGCTAGCTGACATCTGCAATGAACCATATTACGGCTGGAGATTGCTGATACTATACATGTAGACTTGCCTATGATAAATGCATTTTAATTAGTACAAGCACAAGTGGTCTAGCTACATCAGTGGCTCTCATGAGGGAGAGGAGGGACAGTGTTCTTCCCACAATGCATTTATCCAAATACAATTTTTGCACTTGCATTGGAAAAATTGCATTGTGGGAAGAACACTATACCCCCTCTTCTCATGAGGTTTAGTAGATATACTTATAGCATATTCGCAAAAATACAAAGCAATTTCTTATTTAACTAAAAGCTTATTAGTTACAACAATAATGGAAACTTTATGAATACTGACTTAATTTTCATTTTATGTGGCTCTAAATATGAATTAACCTTAACATAATTGATCATTTTAAGTATCCAAATTGTGTAGAAAAAATAGTTTTATTATGGGTTTTAATTGCTTCAAAATCAATCTTATTGGCTATCTTGTAGTGTCATGTCAATAAAAACGGGAACATTTTAATGCCAATTACTATACTCTCCTATCTCATGAGAACGCAATTATTATTCGACTTTTGCACAATAAGATTCTTACCAATATTACAAATAATACAAGTAGATATACTGACAAACAAACAAGTCAAATGATCAACTTTCTTGAGATATTTCTACAAATTTACCTTCCTTGCAGTCACCTTTCAACTTGTATGATTGCATCAAGATTCAGTACTACAAAAATTAACCATATTCCATATTTGATAAGTTCTTAATTTCTTTCTGGGACAAATAGATAATGTCATCTCAGCATTAATTCCCTCATTAATGCAATTTTCAAGGTTTGCAATTGGAAAATAAGGTTAATAGCACAAATGCACCCACCAGAAAACACAGAAATATGCAGCTAAATGAACTGTGACCACAAACAAATGAAGCTCATGAAATTTATGGCTTATGTTCCTACTTACCATCTAATGGATTAGTGAGTCCACTGCTGCTCCAGTCAAACTCAACTTTGGGTACAGAATCCTGGATGTACAGAGAAAATAAATAAAAAGAAAAACAATTTTATAAATAATCTTACCCATCATATATCATAGATTGTCCAGAGGTTTAAGACCCATCTGGAGCAAAATCGTGCACTTTGTGATAGTATGACCTTTTGTACACGCTTAATATGGACCATAACCAATTATTTCAAAACGGGACCCCAGCTGGATTTGATCTGTGGCGGCCGTGGTGGTCATTTTTCAAAATGGCTGCCATTCCCATTTTCTATGTCTTATATCTCGATTAATAACACTGATCTTTGTGACTAAACCCTGTTTTGAATGCCAAGGTATCCAAATATGACATTATTTTGTAAATACATTCTGTCAGGGACTTTGTTTTCCAATATGGCCGCCAAATTGCACTGAAATTGACACTTTTCCTTATATCTTGCTCAAAAATGATATAAACTCATTTTTAGGGCAGGGAAATCCAAATATGACATACATTTTTAAATATCTTTAGTCAGTCCTTGTATTTTTCAATATGGTAGCCATTTTGAGTTTAAAATGACCATTTAATTAAAAGGATAGTCAGTCTATTATTAACTTTTGAGATGTTAAGCCATTGTTAGATAATTGCAATTAACAAGATCCTTGTAATTTTTAAATTTAAATGAAAATGACGACTCCTGGAAACTGCCATTTACAAATAAGATGTGGACCACGGTGACGTCAACTGGGTTCTTGTATTGCAACACAGATCTAATAAAAATTCCTTTAAAAAGGAATTGCACGGTCAATCGTTAATGAATCATGTTTTGTGGCAGGTTATACGCATGTCAATGAACATGTCATATTAAAAACCTTTACACATACTAGATTTAAATAAAATCAAAAATCTATTGCATTTAAAGGCACAAAATTGCTACCAAAACATCAAAATGTTGTAGAATTTTGCACCATTGAGAGCGACAAATTCACAATGGGGAGAAAAATCACTTAATTTAAAAAAAAAAAAAAAAAAAAACTTATGTTTTAGGGCAGGGAAATCCAAATATGACATACATTTTTAAATATCTTTAGTCAGTCCTTGTATTTTTCAATATGGTAGCCATTTTGAGTTTAAAATGACTATTTAATTAAAAGGATAGTCAGTCTATTATTAACTTTTGAGATGTTAAGCCATTGTTAGATAATTGCAATTAACAAGATCCTTGTAATTTTTAAATTTAAATGAAAATGATGACTCCTGGAAACTGCCATTTACAAATAAGATGTGGACCACGGTGACGTCAACTGGGTTCTTGTATTGCAACACAGATCTAACTAGAATTTTCGCGGTTCTCGGCTTTCGCGCTCGCTATATTCAAAGAATATAAGCTGTGGGCCGCCCCATGAAAAAACTTAACAATTTTTGACACACACATCCATACAAACACACACACATACATACACACGCACAACGGATTGCTAAGTGGTCCTGCCAGCTATAGCTGGCGGCCCACAAAAACCGATCAAAAAACAATGTATGCAGCTGTGTGTGTGTGTGCCATACATTGATTGGAAAGTGAACCATGCGAAATATGCAGGACAGGTCTGAATGTTGATTCGTGCTGATGTCACCGCAGTACAAACAGTTTTAATTTACTTTTCGATGTGCGACATACCGCTATGTCTAAAACTTATCACTAAATATTGAATTTATCTAAACATAAAATATGTGACATATCGTCTGCTGTTCTATACCTAATATACCACATGTAATGCCTTGGCACAACTTGGGCTTGGAGGATATCTGGCAGGACAAAAGAACAAATGAATGGGTGTTGGAAAATTGGTTCAGGGCCCTGCTGAGATTAAGAAAACTGAATAGAGAGAGGAAGTGATATATTTGTCACATTCTGACGAAGGAGACCGCATTGAGAAGCAAATCATTCTGGGTGCCGTGAAAGGTCGTCCGGCAACAGCCTGGACAGATGGAATAAGGGAGTGGACTGAAAGGACTATGGCAAAAGCTACAAGTTTGGCTAGGTATCGAGGAAGGAAAATGGCGGAGCGCTGTTAAAGGTTCCACAGGTCAGTGCCTATGGGCACAATCTGCATGAGAGAGAGATGCCGGTTAGGCGACGAAAAGAAAACCCTGTTTTAAGGGCGATGACCTTCGAGTAAGGTCGGTCGGTTCGGCGCGAATTTTTTCTTTTTTAATTTTTTTTCTTTTTGGAGCTCAAAAACTTGGCCTAAAATAGCCCCAAAATCTGAAAAATCAAGGAGAAAAATGAAAAATTTTTACAAACAAATTTTCTTAAAAAATTTTGCACAAATTGATAAATTTGGGTAAAAACAGGCTGATTTTACCATGGATTTTTGGAAAAACTAAAAAAACAAAAATTCATGCAAATGAAATAATCCCTGCCAGGGGTCGGTCGGGCCAATAAACAGGTTTTTTTATTTGTCGCCTGTTAGCACTAAGTTGTGTACACAGAGAGGTCCAAGATTCATCTTACACTGTCTTGCATCCCGTGATACATCTACAATGATGTGCCGAGGCACTCCACCAGTACTGGTGAAGTGCAAGTCATTTCCATTGGCATTGGAACGTTTCGAAAGTCATCCAATGTTGCTGGATTTATGGTAATTGCGGTGCTCTGATAATTGTTGACATCCATACATGACTGCTACGATCATATTCACAACATGATAGGCTAGTTGATCTAGTGTTTGTGGAATGTTTCGTATTTCTTTGCCTTTTCTGAGAGTAAATAACCTCTGCCTTTTACTCTTAATGCATATTTATATTATTCTTCTAGAACCTTTGACTGATGTAAAGCTTCGATCAAACAATATCCCCATTTGCAAGATTATGGAGAATTATTTTTTGGTTACAAAAATTGTTGAAATTCTAATTTCTTCTAGGAGCAAAAAGGAAATTCATTCTGTTAAATGGTTATATTGAAATATGAGAATATAAAAATCACCTCTTGTGTGCCAACTTTTAATTAAGACAGTTCTGTAGCCAAAACTAATGTGCTATCTATATGAAACAAAACTACATATGGCAGAAAAGAAACTCAATGCGTCGAAATCTCTATTTGCACATTTAATGCCCAATACTAATGGTGTTAATAGAAAACACAAAGCTTGAAAAATGCCAATTTTGGGAAAAGGATCTGAAAATCGAATGCTTGACAACCAGACTAAGTATTAGTCTACAGAAATTGATATACTTTTAAATCACCATTTAGAATGTTTTTCTTTAAACAATTATTACAAGTAATTCATTGCAATAATACAGTTGAATTCGAATACAATGGAGGATGCTCATTTCAGAGTCCCTCGATAAGGTTGGTAGGATTGTTGGAATGGACTCGAACAGTGGTACTGATTCCACTGTGTTTCCAATGTTGGTACTCCTTTCATGTTAGGGTTGTTATCGCCAAGGCTTTGTCGACATATTTCGCGGGACATGAATTTATTCTTGCTGCCGACAAGCATGGACTGATTGGCGATAAAAATCGCGTTTATAAAATACCTTATATAAGCTTAAACTTCGCCGATATGTAAGCGATTTCCTCACCATTTTTCTATATTTGGTTTCAGCTAAATCTTTTAAGGAAGTCGTGCGTCGGCGTCGCCATCTTTTTTTGCAAAACAAATCCCAGTTAACCAACCACTGGCAGTGTGCTAGAGGACGGAGAAAATCCGCGTAATGACGTATCCGAACTCACTCGAACATGGCGAGCATGGAAATCCCTTTTACTTATACGTAAGTCGCACGTTACTCCCGACTGACTCGTGAGCCGAGCCGACTTTCGGCAATAATCGTAAGTCTGAATAATGTCAAAAAAGCGACGGAAGAAAAAGAGTGGCATATCAACACGTAACTTCGTAAGTTTACAGTACGGGCCGCAGTCTTTTATTTTTTCAGCTCAAAATCTACATATTTTTTTATGTTAAAAAATGTAAAAGATTTGCACCGTTAACTCCTTGTCATATCATTTTAAGACAAATGTGAATAAAAGCTTATTTTGCTGGCGGTCATGCGATGTTTAGGTTGCCGGAATTTTGATCCATTCACTCACTACAATAAGCCCATGCGCTTACAGTAGTACCGTTGCGTGACTCGCGTCGTGTACAATACCAAACATGAGACATGGCGGACTCCTATGACGTAAAATCGGTGTTTAGACGTTTTGGCGACACCTTGTCGACGTCGGATCTTGAATTTTGACGATTGTCGACAATAAAAAGCCTACTCGACAACACCCTATTTGATCATTTGCAATATCATTGTAATTTTAATGTCTTTTTAATATACAATTTCTGTTTGGTCTTTTGACTCATAAGCTATTTGGCTATTTTAATAAATATAATACATCTTTACTAATGCGTAGTGGGAAGTTTGGTGGTAAATGATTGTTGTAATCGCCCGCCTTTCACCAATGCAATCTCCTACATATAAAAAATCCTCTTTAATTTTGTCCATGATCTTCTTTGTCGTTCAGGATTTACTCGTTGTGTTGAAAACAGCCTTTGGGGCTCCATCAATGCGCACTGACACTTCGGAGGATATGTCGCGCTTTATAAAGACGTACTATTATCTAAATAATTATTGAGAAAAATACATTACTATTATTGTCATATAATTAGGCTTGGCCCGACAACATAGGTATAGGACCCAAAAATCAATTCATTATATTTATTTTGAATAAAGATATTCAATAGACCAGTGAAATTGGCAGCCATATTGGAATGAAATGGCTGAAGCACGAAGATATTAATAAACAGTAATTCATATTTTGAAACCCCCGACACATCAAAATATGAAAAGTATAACAAAGCATCGTTTTTTTTAGGTACACATTAGCGCCATATATTGGAAAACCCCAAGTGCGACACAAGATCTTTAAAAAGTAGTATCACATTAGATTCCTTGTGCGCCTGGAACATCAGTATAGACACAAAGATCACGCTCATGTCAGTATTATTAACCGAATATGAGGATTGAATTAAAAATGGGCGGCCATTTTGAAAAATAGCCACAGTGGCTGCCACAGGTCCCAATCCAGCTGGGTCCCATTTTGAAATAATAGTTATAGTCTATATTAAGTGTGTGCCAAGTGTCATATTTCTTCACCACGTGCCACGATTTTTTGCTATCCTCTAGACTAAGCGAATTAAAGGGTGAATCGCCAGATTAAGTATTTATTAGTTTTTCATCTTGATAGAATGGTCTTCACTACCAAACTCCACTGTAAAGTTTTGTGCCAATATTTACCCATTTTGATGTGATAGCAAAACCGTGAATTTGTAATTCCCATAAGTACCCGTGTGTCCCAAAAAAAAACGCCACACTTTGGTGGCAGGCGCCATAAATTTTGACAAGGCATGTGACTACTTATTCTTTGTTGTAAGGTAAGATGGACTGTTGCTAATATTCCTGAAAAGTTCTAAGGTAGAGTCAATAATTTTTAGATATGAACCTCCATGAATCAAGTAAACACTGCAGGACCCATTTAAACCAATTGAGGCGCTATTAACTATACAAATACAGCACTATACGTTTTGCACCTACCACCAGAACCACCAATATGAATCTCTAAGTCTAACCATTTCTATTCTTAAGACAGTTACTGCAACAGATATTACCATATGAATGTTTTCCATTGGCAATAACATAATCATATAATAATGAAGATTTATAAAGCACCGCTTACTAAAGTAGGCATTACTAGGCAAGGCGCTATGGAAAAAGAAGAAGGAAGGGGAAAACTATAGTTTGGGATATTGTCCAAATAAGCCAGCATTGGATAAGAGCTATCATTCATCATCATTTGTGACGGCACACAAAGAGTTATTTTAACCCAAAATTTAATGACAGAATGAATATACTGATATTGTTATTGAGTTTTGTGTTGAAAACATAGAAAGTTGAGAATGTAACAATATTTTCAGTAACAAGCAAGTTGCAGCCTTAACGCATTTATCATTTTATGTAATGTGGAGTTTGTCTATGACTTATTCATAGTTTTATATCGTCTTGACACGTATTTTATCACCAATAAATTGATGTTTTATCATTATCAGTTAGGTAATAAGTATGTAAATGCACTCATTTGAGCCAGTAGAAGTTGTTCTGCAAGAAATGTGGGCAAGTAAATGCTGATTGCAATCAATATTGTATTTGCCATTTTGTTCTTCATTGCCAGTCTTGTGGTTACCAGCTCATTTTTGTAAAATGGGTTCTGCGGGTTACTTCATTGGGGTCATATCTTAAAAACTATTAGCTCTACCTTTATGAACTTTTCAGGGGTAGTAGCCAACAGTCCCATCTTACCTTACAACAAATAATAAGTAGTCACGTCCTTTTGTTCAAAACTTATGGTGCCTGCCACCAAGTGTTGCTTTTTTTTGGGACACACGGTACTAGGTAAAATGAATATTGGTCGACCCAAACGGGGCACATTTCGCTAATAACATCTAAATCAAACATCCTTTAACCCTAAGATTTCATGGGGTAAATAAGAAAAGTAGTGGCTTTCTTCAGGTACCAACATTTTGACCACTTCCAGTAAAATCTGGGGTTCTAGAGATGAGGCTAGAAAAGCCTATTAGCCTCAGAGGAAGGAAGGAAACCAAAGTTTTAAATCTGTTTTTTTTCCTTCAATGGGGGTGGCCGGATACACCTCGCACTCAGCAGTACTGCTGTGTAAGGATTTTATAAATAAATAAATGAATTTGATGTTTTGCTTGTTTTGCTGCTGTTAGTGTTATTTTTCAAATGCTAAATAGGGGTTACTGTAAAATAAGTTAGGCAAATTTTGTCCAATGATACTTCAAATAACAACAGTCTAAATTATTGGGTATAATATTGGAATAGTATTGGGCAAACAGGAACTCAACATTTGCAAAAGATTACCAAATGGAATTTGTGTCATGTTGGTAAATTTTTTTTTTAAATACTGCTTAAATTTGCTTAAATGCTGGCCAATAGATTAGTAGACGGTGATATCATTGGACCAACATTGGACAAAGCTCCTAACCAATGGATTTGCAGTGTATTGAGCATTCAGTAAAATGAAGAATTAAATAATATTTTTTTTAAATCAAATAGAGTGTACATGTAGATGCAAACACAGGTAGAAATCAGATTACCATTTTATCTGTAACAGCAAGCATGGATGGGTAACCAAGGATGGGCAACCAAATATAATAAAATTTCCAAAGCTACTGTCAACTCCAAAATCCTATTGACAGTCCAAACCCAAAGTTAAACCTAACCCATGACCCCAAATCTTGCAGGTCCTATCAGATACAAACCCTGATTTCATAAAAAAGCTCTTGATGTATAAAGTAATG
>JAMKCH010029640.1:0-90080 GCA_023653785.1 Ophioderma brevispina | reverse complement strand
AGTAAATGTAGCTCGGTGGTTTTGCACTAACCGTACACATGTATAATGCGCCTGTTACTTGCGTATACCGCATGTAGCGTATACACGCTAACGTTGCGTAACGCAGATAGCGACTCACGCGTAACCACCCGTCGCAAACCACCACCAATACGGCCGCTTATTTAACGCGTGCACACAATGGTAATTTATCATACAACCGAGCAATTTTTCGTTGATTTTTCAAGATCATTTCTTTCTGACGGATTTTCGTCCACATATATGCGCTAAACCGTCCGATCCTCACGCACCTTTCCATGTGATTTTGGCGCAATATGGATCAAACTGGACGAAGCCTTTTAGCGAACAGACACACATACAGCAGTACTCACAACTTTGCAAATTATCGTAAGATTATGTTTGTATTTGTAACATACATGAACCCACACCCCTTTGGCCTATTTGGTAATTTCAAGGGTACAATGGGAGAAGGGGTAATTAGGCCATTTTTTTACATTTTTGTTTCATTCGACCCAGAGAAATATATGTAGGAGGCATATGCAATGTTACAAATGAAACGTGTATGTTTACCTTGATAAGTAGTAACAAATTTTTGACCAATATTTGCATTATCCTCATTGAGATTCCAAAAATAGGCCTATTTGTAACTGGCCTCAACTTACCCATAAGAAGGTGGGGTAAGTTGAGCCCTTCATGGGGGTAAGAGTTGAGCCATCCATAGAAATGCAAACATTCAAACCTATGTGTCATAGCATGAAATCCATTTTGGCCTTTTCTAATTTTTGTTTTTCAGATATTTTGTCCAAAAAATGCTTGATCTAGTGAAGTTTAGTCCTAAAAGTAGCAAATAAAATAATGTTTATGTGATTCTATCTACATTTTCCATCTCAACTTACGCCATGCCCAGTTGCTCAACTTCCCCAACCATAGGGAGCATTTAAGTCAAAAGACCAGACTCCTTCAAACTAAAAATTGTTTACAGTTTACAATCATTGTCTAAGTTTGGTTCACAATCACACACCCACATACACAAAAGAGTGCCATTAAAGCTTTCATCCTTGTAGGGAGAATTTGACAAAAATCATTTTTACCGAAGTAGAAAAAAGTGCCAATAATGAACTTTTTAGTGCGAATTTAAATTGTAGCCTAGGGCCCCTAGAGCCTATTTGCAAGTGATTCCATCTTACACTTGAGAAACTTTTGTTCATGCAATGTACTAATAGATAGTGTGTAAAGTTAAATAAGTTCTTTGTCTTCTTTCCTAGAGGGGGTGGTTCACTCTTACCTTACCCTGTGGCTCAACTTACCCCTCTCTCCCCTAAAAAAAGCTTATAAACTCCCCGCCCCCTGAATCAACCCGGGACTTTTCCCCCCCTCCCCCCCCCCCCCCCCCCCCCCCCCCGTCGGGCCCCGCCTACATGCTACAGGATTTCTTTTCAACCTACTGGTAGCGTGGTTGAAAAGAAATCCTGTAGTCGTCCGTTGTCCACGCAAACTTTCAAATAAAACGTACAAATAAATACTCCGTAAAAGTAGGGTTTCGATAGTTTCCCTATTTGTATTTTATCTTATGTGTTCAAATTTTTTGCGCGAAACACAGTGCGAGATGGCGCTGGTAGGATACAGCCAGCCCTGAATACAGCTCTGAATACAGTCCAAGGTCATTTACACCATGCATAACGTTCTTGTCTGCAGACGCTTTCAAAAAAATCTGATTCGTGACGTCGATAAAATTTAGCACTCAACTTCCTTGTTTGGTTCTGCAAAAAAAGTATTCATCGTTCTTTATTTAAGTTTGTCAGCTTAACAGCTTGTCGCATACTTCAACCACCTCGCTGAAGGGTATCAAAATGTTCATTTTGATGGAATTCATGATAATCAAAGTTGCTTTGTTGTATGGGTGATAATTCAGCACACCCTTCCCAAAAAACACAGGGAAACATAAATTATTCAAAGTTTTGACAGTGATTTCCTTGCTATCCCCTCGTATTTTAACTGTGTCTCAGTCATGGTTCTATATTGCTATAGGAATTGGGATGAATTTAGTATTCTTCCACGCCCACGTGCACACTTGATCGATAAACTCTATCTGTCAACTGCGAACTGGCGCCAGTTGGACGAATGAAGGCGGGGATAGAGTAAGTAAGCCTGAGTTAGGAACAACTTGTTCGAAAAAAAATATAACCGTTAACACCATTTCGGTTAGAAGGGCTAGTAGTTCTAGATGGGCGGCCCGAACATGGCCGAAGCAAAAAACATCGACTTTGCATAAGTATCCGAAATCGCCCCATGACGAATTCCCGGCTAACGCAACATAATGTTGTGTTAATTTGTTACTACTACAATGGCCGACCTGACATATTGGCTTCTGACATTAATGTTTTATGATTCGGTTGATTCGGTTGAAAATTGTCACATTTGGCCGCATTTTGGTGTGTGATCAACAAAGACAAACAAACTGCGACATGTGCGAGATGTATAATAATGGCATTGTTTCTATATTAATTCGCTTTTGCTATTAGATTTGTGGTCTCTTGTTCTGTTAGCCGCCGCCAATAATCCCGTTTAGTAGAAAGGCACACTTCTTCATAAGGTGTAAGACCTCAATTCATTCATATGTACTGTTATCAACGCTGATTTGTTAATTTCAGTTATTGGAGATCCAATTTTAAAAAAACATTGTTGACTGCACGTGGATCTGTGTTGATAAGGGAAGAACAAAAATGGAATTCCACTTGGCTGTCTGCTGATCCCGTAAAATCATTTTCATGTTTCAGTCATCACACTCCGTTTTATTTAGTTTAAAGCTGTCGTGGTTGGGCACCATAACAACGGCTCATTTAATGAAGTACTTATGCACGCGAACCAGCTCTGCTATGTCCGCTGACGTATGAGCTGGATAGCATTATGGCAGATCGCATTGGATGGCAGAAACAATACGGTTGACGCAATAAGTCCAAATGCAGGGCCCTGTGGGTCACCAATGCTGAGACACGTCACATGGTCTTTCTTGCGATTACACTTGGGACGATTATTTGTGGCACAAGGGTGAGCACAGCTTCGTAATTATTTGAAATATCTTGTTGACGCCTTTCAGAGAATATCATTTGGTATGGATACTGTTTACTGCTAAAATAATATACTTTATGCAGTTATTCAATTGCCAAACGATCTATGACAGAAAGCACAAAAATGGGTACCATAACATTAGACATTTTTCTTATGTCATATATTTTACTAAATTACTGAATTCCTTAATTGACTGTGTTAACTATGTTTATACATGTATACATATAGGAAGATAATTGAAGGGTTCTTCAAAAACACTTGACAATTTTTCTTTTACAACACATTCTCAATATTTTTTTTCGTCAAATTTTGACGGAAAAAATCTACCATTTCAACAATGAGTTTTAAAATGTTTCAAGCATATTTTTTAAAGGAATTCCTTATTGGTGAATACATATCATGTTTAATACATATTGGACCATGATTTACATAATTGTGGGGGGCAAAAGTCATTCCATTGGTTTTCTGGAGGGCGAAAAACAGACAGTGCTATTGTTACGGTCTGTGACATGTGGCACAATGTGAGGCCGGGTCATATATCGACTTGCCTTTGGTCGCCCAGCAAACAGCCCACATCAGCAGAACTGTGAGTGCCCCATGGGACTGGTCACGGTCACGGACTGATCTCACACCCTTACCACAGTAACAGTGTGTAAGTTGTCAACAATAGCCAGTAAATATAGACGTAAAGTATAGCTCTGTGCAGTCTCAACTCATTACATGGGCGGGGACAGGGGTCTATACTACTGGATAGCAGATATTAGCCATGATGGACTCAGCACCAACAACAATTTTTCAAGAGGATGGCAATCCAGCCCAAACGGGGAAAAAAATGGAAAACAGCCGTTTCAGTCTAACCAAAAAAGCCAGTGGATAGCAACAAAGGAAATGTGGTGCAAAGTTCAACTCTACTTCATGTTAGGAGGGCGGGTATGTCAAGTTGTATCATACGTTAAATTTGGAAGGAGAGAAGATAGAGAAGATGTGAAAATCTTCTTGAAAAAAACGGGATGAGCACTCCTACCACAGAACAAACACTGCCTATGAAGGCCTGTGTTTATTCCAAGGTAAGCAGGGGACTGGATGAGGACAATAAGACGTTATGTCACAGATCTCAAGCACTTGGCAAGTACCTGTGAGTATGAACATTAGAGGACAGCATCATCGTGATAGAATGTCGGCTGCATCCATTCTGATGCTTTAAGAGCAAAAATGCTATCAACCAAAGATTGGATCTGCAAAAGACAATTGATATCTGCGAGCAGACGCCCAACAGGACAACAACTGGGAAAACTGAGTCATCTGAAAACCAAGTAGATTCGCTTGAAAGAAAAACGCACATATAACAAGAAAGACTACTAACAAGAAACAAAAAGCACCTGCTACAGCAAAATCACAAAGAATCGCAGAAAACTTTTAACTGAAAGAACTGTGGCCGCAAGATACACGAAGGAATTGTCCTGCATTTGGCATGACATGTAACAAGTGTGAAAAAATGAATCACTCGCAAAACAAAAAGGTGCAGGTCCAAACCGATCTTGATGAAATTGCAGTATGAGGAGAAGAGACTTGAATGTTGCAAGATTTGCAAGTTGATCTGTAGCAAAACAGAAAAATATGGACAATAGCAAACTCGCGTTGGAAGAACGAAGAAGCACATGTCAAAGGTACAACATGAAAGTTGATACTGGATCGCAATGCAATATTTCTACCGATGACCATCTTCAAGCAAAGGGTACAGAATGTCAAGCTGCACAAAGAAAGGTAACACTTACATCATATAGTGGCATAAGGTCAAACTGTAGCAAATGCACTTTGTTAGGGAGTAAAAGATAAAGTACCATACCTGAGAATTTCAAGTAGTTAAGAGTAACAGACAGCCTATTCTAGGGTTAGAAGCAATTGTAAAGTAGGTTTGGTAACACTGATGAAAGACAGGATAAGTCACAAATAGATGAACTTTAGACAGAACTAGTACATGTGATAAGTACGAGCCAATTCCCTACTGTGTTTGATCGGTGTAGGTTGTATGCCAGGTGAGCAGAGCTTGAAATTAAATCTGAGGCTATACCAGTGGTTCATGCACCAAGGAGAGTACCGGTAGCATTACCATTAAGAGAAGAAAAAGTAAAAACAGAACTTGATAGAATGGAAAAGGTGTCAGTATATCTAGAGTCCAAGGGTTCCCGCAAAAAGATGGGCACGCATGACTGCTGTGTAGTAAACCCTCAGGGACAGTGAGAATTGCTGGGATCCAGTGATGTAAACAAGGCTTTTGATTAGGGAGAATATCTCCATGAATAGTTAGAAGCTAGTGACAAACTAGCAATGCCACTGTATTTTAACAATGAGGCCAACCTGTGGCTATTGGAGATACAGATAGACTCAGACAGTTCAGATTTGTACGTTAACATGAAGTTTTGCAGAAGATACAAATTAAACCGTCCTACCATTGGGATGAGTAGCGCCGGAACTCTGACATTTTCAAAAGAGAATGACTGATACATTCAGTGATATAATGGCGTAGGGAGTAATCATGGATGATATTCTCATTTATGCTTAAAAGTCGAGCTGAACATGATGAAATTTGGAAAAGTTGTTGTTTAAAGAGGTGTCACGAACAAAAACAGATGTCTCAATAAGGAGAACTCGCAAGTTCAATCAAAAAGAGGTTCGTTTTGGGTCATAAAACCGTGATGGTTTTGAACCAGATCAAAAGGTAGAATCATCAAGAAATGAAAGCACCAACTGACAAAACTGGAATACAACAATTTAGCATGATCAATTTCTTGGAAAATGATTCCAAATATGATAGAACCGCACTTTGAGACCGTTACTAGACAAAAATGTAGCATGGTTCTGGTCAGAAGAACAAGAAGTTGTTTTCAACCACCTCTAGTTGAAAAAAAACTTGTAACAGAAGCTCCAGTATTACAGTTCTATGATAGTCAATAAGGAGGTCACTCTCAGTGTAGATAGTTCAAGCTCAGGTGTAGGGGCAGTGCTCTTACAAGACGGGCTACCAGTTGCATACGCATCAAAAGCACTTCCAGAAACATCCAAAAGAAATGGGCCGGCAAATAGAAAAAGAATGGCAGCGATTAATTTGGATGTCAAAAAATTTCACAACTACATCTTTGGACGTGAGGTCCAGGCAAGGACCACAAACCATTAGAAAGATCGTTAAAAAGCCATTATATACTGCACCCATGAGACTGCAAAAAATGCTACTGTCACTTCAGAAATATTGTATGCAAGTAAATGATGGCGAGGGGAAATAACTGTATGTAAGCATGATACACTGAGCCGGAATATTTGCCATGAAAACAGAAACCCCATGATGGTGTATGTCCCATATGCATGTAAGTGTAGACCAATGACTGGAAAGTCAAGTAAACCAACTAAAAGAAGAAACAGAGAAAGATGTTGAGCTACAAGCTCTGGAAAAAGGAATTGAAAGAGGTTGGCCAGAGAAAATAAACACGTAACACAGTGTGTCAAACGTACGGACTATCAGAGAAGAAATTAACCGTAGAAAAGTGGACTGTTTATTCAAGGCAAAGTTGTGATCATCCCAAAGGTTAATAAGACAAATATTATGAAGAAATTCATTCAAATCAATCAGGGATTGAAAAATGTAAACAAAACTTGCTAAAGACATAGTATACTGCAGTATTGCAAATTGAAGGTACAGAATTGGTACCGAAGTGTGACATATGTGCCGAGTTTGAACCTTCTCCAATCAATGAACCTATGTAGTGGATGAAAAGACAACACGGCCCCTGGCAAAAAAATGGTACTGACGTATTTGAACTGGAAGGAAAAAAGTACTTGTTGATAGTTGATTACTATTTCAGCTTTTTTGAGATCAATCAGATAAATTCAACAGCCGCAGTAATAAAATTATTGACATGTTGAAACAGCATCATTTGAAGATAGGGTATCCCGAAATTTTGATTCGTGATAATGCAGCTTTATACAAGTCAAGCATTTCAAGATTTTGCAAAAAATACAATTTAAATGGTAACTTCAAGTCCAAATTTGCACGGAGCAATGGCAAGTGAAACAATCGGGGGGTTGAAATTGCAAAAGAATACTAAAACTATCCAAAAGAAAAACACTCAGATGTGTATTGGCACTTCTCGTACAGAACTACTCCATGGTAGGAATTGATGCAAGTCCCGCACCATACTTATGCAAAGACGTACAAAAACAACACTCCCAACTGCCAACAAATTGCTAGAGCCAAATGTAAACCAATATGTACATGGTAAACATACCAATGTCACACCAAGAAAGGCAGAAAAAGTATTTGACAAGGCACAAGAGATCTACCACCTTGAAAAGAAGGAGAGAATGTGAATAAAAACCTCCAAAAAAACCTGGCAAAAGGACAGTTGAGTGGTAGTGAAGAAATCAAAGTTTCCTAGAAGTTATATTATTGAGTATCAAGGTGCTATGTATAGAAGAAAAACCGTTCTGACATTAAACACTTAGATTCTTAAAAAGCAATGTCAGATGCAATAATAGCAAAACAGCAGGGTTATAAGGTGATGACTTGGGAATGTAATTGCATATGTGTTAAGACATAGTTATAGAAAGTTACTGGTAATAAAGTAGATTTAAAGAAGTACACTCATGGTACATAATCCACAGACATGTTTGTGTCAACACTACCAAAAGTCTGGTGTTGTTTCAGAGTCACAAAACTTCTGCTCTAGGTAGGCATGTTTTTAGTATAAATTATACCAACTTGATGACAGCAGTAGTAGTTAATTACAGTCATGGCCAAAGTGTGCAACTGTCAAAGGTTATGAATTGAAAGTGACAAGATCAACCGCTTGTGTTCATTAGAGGACTGATGTGAAAACACATCAAATAAAAGCCCACAAGTAATCAATTATGCTAACGAAGTTATTCATGTTACACTTAATTGCAGACCAGCAAGATCAACAAGGATACGGCTATATCATGAACAACTGAACTGAAAGAGACAATTGTCACTAATTTGAAAGTTAAAAATAAAGTAGCTGTGTAGGTATGAGGGGTGCTATTCTCACATATGTATGCCCATGTTAGTATGGTTAAAAAGAGTTGCCGATTAAAAATCTTTTGAAAGTCATGAGTGAATTGAAAACTCATAAACTGTTTGAGGCCTATTTATGTATACATCTAAATTAGATTTTAAATGTCTCAGAAAGAAAAAAGGGAGATGTGAAATGTGGCACAATGTGAGATGGTCATATATCGACCTTGCTTGGTGCCCAGCAACAAAAAAAAGCAGCACCAATCAGCAGAAATTGGGTGGCCTGACTGGTCAAGGTCACAGACCGATCTCACACCTTACACAGTAACAGTGTGTAGTTGTCAACAAGTAGCCAATAAAGATAGCCGTAAAGTATAGCTATAGTGCAGTCTCAAATCATAACACTGTCATCCGTCATGCACACCAGGTAACAATAGCAATATGATTAGCAATTGGGAATAACTTCAATAAGTATATCAGTGCCTTTATTGTTTTCGGTAAAGGGACAATCAATTTGGATACTTAAAACAAAAAAATATGAATATGGTATGCATCTAAAATAAGAATAACATAATTATTTTTTGCTATTGTTACCTCAGTCAATATTTGGCAATAATAAATACATTTTTCTAATCTGGGGAACAAACAACAGTACCGAGATTCGATCAACAATCTATCATTCCATCATCGGCTGTGGGTCAGTCATGTTGTAAACGGCAGTCGCGAAATTGAAATAAGATTATGTACTTTTTTTATAATCTGGTACCCAAATCATTCCGTCAATATATTACACGAACATAGCCCAGAAGTGCAGGATGGGCCAAGAAACCTGAGCGTGTGTGTAGAAATTCAATGTAATTTGCTTGTTTGTATTCACGTTAGATGATCATGCATGGATACACATACTGTATAGAGTACGCGTGCACGATGTTGTCGTAGTGGGTACATGCATGGCACCAGGGCTCGCGATAGCTTGTTTAGCATAGCAGTTGCTACACATTTTCTGCCTTTGCTATGCAATTTAAGATTGTGTAACAATTTTTCCCCATACGTTTTGCACTATCAATATTGATCAAAGCAAGAGCTGTTGCAAAAATTGCTGCACAAGTAAAAATCCCTAGCGCGAGCGCTGCATTGGAGCTATCCAATGTCGATCGTCGTTTACGCCATAACGTTACTAATTATTTGACGGAAGCTGTTTAATCGTGACAAAAATTTGATGGGAGGCCCCGCCTAAGTATTATTCTTTTGATGGCACTGGTGCTAATGTTATGATTATATTTATTGCATCATTATAGCAGATACCAAAATATGGCAGTTTCACCGTGGCTACGATAGATAATTGGTTTAAAAAAGGTACAAAGGAGAGGATTGCTAATGTTACCATTCATTTCGCATGTATCCGTCCTAGACATGTCACATTGGCAGTATTGTTATGTTGTGTTTATAGAATTGGTAATATATTACATTATGATTTTACCATGGTTAAAACCTTGCTGACTCTTGTAGTATTACAAACCATAGTAGATCAATCTGTAATACTTATTCTCATTTTAAAAAATGTACAAGTTTCCTATATACTCCAATGGTATTCTCAAACTAAGATCGTATGTGGAAATAATTTAAAACAAGAAAAAAGTTATATTTTTTCACCTGAATGAAGATAGGGTGCCTATGCGAAAAGTTAAACTAGGAACATTAGCACATTAATAGGAATTATTTTTTCCCCCCTTGTGGTAGGTTCTGTCGTCCCATTATTGTGCTTTCTGTTCCTATGATGCCATATGTGAAATGAGCCTTTTGTATCGTTTACCTTGTCGCATTATTCCCCTATCGCCACATAGTTCATCATCAGACGGCATTGTGGTCTGAAAAGCATCTGTCACGGCACTTTTTCCAATGTCACAAACAAAAACAAGAGGACAGCTCAGAGGTAATTTTTTCGAATTTGTAAATTGTACACAACGGATCGACTACAAAAGGAGATTCAGAACAAGCAGACATACACTCAAGAATATATCCCATGGATTTGTTATGGTAAGAATACCAACCATTTTCCGAACACTAAAAAAAAAACAATAGCGTCGCAACAAAAGTTGAACGCGGCCACCCGTTCTGTGAAGCTTAGAATCTCAATCTGTAGATAGCAAGCGAAGCCATTATGCTATCTAAGGATTGAGTTTCGCGCTCAAGAAACAACCAGACACCTTGCCGTTGGTGGCGACATTCCGCTCTATTTCAACTTGAAGGGGGGAGGAGGACGCTCGATGTTGGATACTAGAGTTGGGATTTTGGAGGTTCCAGGCTCCTGTGATCCATAAATCGGCATTATATGCCTTTGATTGAGTCCTCCAAAAACGCTTGATAATTTCATTCAATTTTTACCATACGTCAAGAAGATCATATTATAGCAATTTTGTTTTGTGAACTTTCGTTGTAGAAGAAATTTGGAGAAAAATGAATTTGGAAAATTCAATTTTGGCCATTTCAAAAATCCCTAGACTGTGAGAATGTATTATTCAAATTTAGGTCTCATTCTCATGTATTGGGGTCTACCACGCCTATCCACTGAGGTCCGGGGACCATGAACGTTATACAAACGTACATGAGACTACGGCGCTCATGAAACACAACATATACCCGACGTATGACAGGATATGTTTTTTTTTTTTTTTTTTTTTTTTTTTTTTTTTTTTTTTTTTTTTTTTTTTTTTTTTTTTTTTTTTGCTAATATCGCCACCACATTTTGCTCAAATTTCTTTCAAGACTGATTTGTCATAGTTGATCGCACTTTTTCGTGAAGTTAACGTATAAGATTCTTTTTATGGTGTAGCCTTTTGCAGTAAAATCGTTTTCGCACAGGTATGCCATAAAAATTACCGTATCATGAGCTTTAAACACCATAGAATCTACATACGTACATGTTTACTCGGCATTATTATAGAGTGCTAATTTCCAAGGGAGGCCAAATAATCCGACCTTCTCACCTGAAATGAGTAGTGTTTCATGATGCCAAACCAATATGCCTTTGGGGACCGTTTCACGGTAGATGCCAACTTTAGCCGTTTTGACATTGGACTAGTGTAAAAACAGAAGGTCTGAAAGATAATTGTGGGTATTTTTACTTCTATCCCTACAGGGCCTACCTCACACATCTTAACGAAGTTCCTTCTCTTTGTATTCAGGACACAGCCAGTCCCAATGGTTCTTAATTGGTGTCAAATTTTGTAAGCCCTAAATACATGTATTTTTGTTTTCAGTATCCAACTATAACCCTGTTGATCCCATCAGAGTGATGTCTGTTATTGTATTGAGATATTAGTTATGCTTTAAACCAGTATAAAACAAAAATTGTTTAAAGCCTTTTAAAGGGCTTGGAACCTGCAAAACAAGTGGCAGGATGTGACATTTCCATTCAATTTGTACAACGTTTTCTGCCATGTGGAGAAAAGACAAAAGTTGATGTCATGGATGATTAGTTATGCCAAACATCATAAACACTCTGCCAAATCATTTAGCCAAAGTTGATTCCCTGGTTTTAAAACTAGGATTTTTGGAGCAATTTGACATCCTTCACAATTTTCCTTCACAAAATTTGTCACGTCCTGCCATTTTTGTGATTTTTCTAAACTAGTTTGGGATCTACTGCTTTTCTGGTGTTATTAAGTATTTACAACATCTTCAGTCAAGCTATCAATGGTACCAGCCATTTGAGGTAATATGGTCAAATAGCTTTTGGCATCCCCATCTTATTTTTCCGTTCACACTTGTCACTCCCACACTTTGTCACGTCCTGCCATTGTTGGCTCCCATATCTCTAAATTAAATAGAGTTACTGCTTTGAATTTATAGTATGTTTATAGTTGATGCTGGGAAGTGAATGGGAACATTAATTCAAGTATGTTTGGTTAGGTAAAAATGCATTTTGATCTCCGCAATTCCGTTCCAGTCCACGTCCCTGCCAAGTACAAAAACAATTCTATGTAAATTCAGCAGTTTTGGATATTAGAAATGCATGGAATTCATACTGAGTTTTTGGCAGTTAGTATAGGACCTTACCTGAAGTAGCCTCAAAAGCAGATTATTATTAGTAAACTCAACAGCCTTCTTTAGGTAAAAAAGTTCCGTCACGTCAACGTCCAGCATGACCATTTACCACAGTATTTTTTTTGTTATATGGGACAATTTGGCCCAAATTTTTTG
Source organism: Ophioderma brevispina (assembly GCA_023653785.1). NCBI lineage: Eukaryota > Metazoa > Echinodermata > Ophiuroidea > Amphilepidida > Ophiodermatidae > Ophioderma > Ophioderma brevispina. Next base: position 77,785 of record JAMKCH010029640.1, on the reverse strand, counting down.
TATGTGTTTCCCTATCATTAATTAGTAATTCAGAAAGGATGTGTTTCTGTTTATATTTTAGTTATTTTATTAAAACTTTTCACATGAAGTCCCCATTTTTGGCTTTAAAAAACATACATGGAGCATAAAAGTTTCAAACTTTATGTTGTAATGTTCATACTTTGGACAGATATTGTATATCAGGTATATTTCAAAGGCCCAAAATAAACCAATTAATTTCGTGCCAAACACGTTAGAACCTAGAAAAAATACAGCGTTTCCTTAAATAGGTGTATTTATCACACATTGAAATGTATATTGGGTCAAGTACACAGATTAAGCCCAACCCTAAAAATAACATATCGAGCCTTAACCTCAAGATAAATACACACAAAAGTTTTCTCAGTTTGAAAATTGACCCCTTGGTTGACAAAATTTGCATCCTACCTATGAAACTGCCTTGCAAAACAATCATCTAGCCAGCATTCAGTGAAACCCATAGTTCAGTGCAGTTGCCAGCTGTGGTCACACTTTTGGTATCTCATCCTGTCTTAAAAGGAATTCAGTTTTAAGGACACTTTTTTTACTATATAAACTTTGTTATTTCTACCCTATAGTTTGAGTATAATTTCTTGGCCCTCGTACGCGCGCGTTGCTTGTTGCGTGAAATGCTCTACTTGCAACCCAGTGGTGCACCGTTTTGCGGGAAGCGGGCGTACCTGTAACTTGGCCCAAAATATTACTCCCAACTTATGTTAAATCAGCAACCTCTCCTACTTACTACTGATTATATTCTTTCTTACCACATCATTTGAACTATTTGTTGATAATTTTCGTATTTTTTTCTGATCATTCCTATCAGGGGGGGGGGGCGAGTAGTCCACTATGGGAATAATTAAGTATTGTCACCACCTATGATTCGGCATCTGAAGTCAACAGAATTAGCTGCATGTTGAAGGATTGTGGCAGAATACTAAGTTCATCCCCAATCGCTTACTCATAATTACTCTATTGTTCAATTTCTGTTTTCTGAAATGGCGGGGCATCAGGTATCAACACTTTGCTGTGCCAATGTGCCTCGATGCTCATTATAACTCTACGCAGCAAGACCAGCGATTGCACTCTGAGCAACTTCAAATGCAAATTGTGCGCGTATAAACGAAAGAAGTAGCACCATTGTATGCCACGTGAGACTGTAGCGTGTACCCGTATTTCATTGCATTTTCGCATTTACCAATCATTCGACATAGTATATTCACGAATTGCTACTGTAGGTTTACTACTGTAGCTGGATACATTTAGGTACATGGATCGTCCTAGTTCTACTGTCACCCATGGAAAACGGGTATCTGAAAAGCATGACACAGTCACATGGCCCATAACGTGTCATGTTTACATGCTGTAAATTGCCTAAAAATAGTTGTATGAGTGAAATTTAACCTAATCACTTTTAGTTGTGACTACTAACTTACTAAGTTTCATTTGTCCACATACTGAACTACCTTGTAAATATCATATACATGTAAACTAAACAGCCGACTGGCAATCATGCCCATTGTTGAGGGTTGTTATAAGCTATTCGAGGGGTGTAAGATGGGCTGGTGATGACCATCTCTCATTCAGTGGCCATTGTGGCCTTCTTGTTGTAAGCCCTGTTTACACTGGGCAAAAGTCAAAGTGAAGTCGTTGAGTCGTCATCGGTTTCACTTTTTCCAAAGTGTAAAACACGCGCGGCAGTCGGAGCGATATGACTTCAAAAATCAAATTCCTAAGTTGCCTTTTTAGCAACTTACTTTGGAATGAATTCGAATAAGTCGTCCTTGAATTCGAAATTTTTGCAGCCTATCAACATCAAGTGTGCTTCTACACAACTGAGCATGAAGGTATAGCGTGGTCATTCCAAAGAATTCAGACTTCGGCGTTGTTGTCTTCGTTTTCTCACTACTTTTGATGTATTTATCATATTTGGGCCTAATTGGTCCCCCGCCAACTTATGTTGGCGAAGGGGACTATAGAAATGCTCCCCATCCGTGTGTGCGTGTGTGTGTGCGTGTGTGTGTGCGTGTGTGTGTGTGTCCCACGCGATATCTTTGGAACTAAGCAAGTGTGGGTGTCCATCTTCGCAACATAGATGTATCTCGAGTACGTGCTGGGTGGGATCCGAAGTGGGTCATGTGTCATGGGTCAAAGGTCAAATGAGGTAAAAAATGTTGTAAAAATAGGGTTAAATTGCTATAAACCTTGACAACATGATATCTTTTAATCTAAGCAAGTATGGGTGTCCATCTTTGAACCATATTATGTTGCTTAAGTAGGCGGCGGATGAGTTCGGAGATGGGTCATGTGCCATGGGTCAAAGGTCAAATGTGGTCAAAAATTGCTTTAAACCTTGTCAATTGTGGTAGGATGATGAAACTTGGTGGAAAAAAAAAAAAAAAAAAAATTTTTCAAGGTCATTTCTGGGTCATCTGGGGTCATCTGAGGTCAATTCACTGCAAATGGTTGTATGGTCATGAAACTTGATGGGTGTGGTCAAAATTCAGTGCTGAAATTCTGAAGGTCATTTCAAGGTCATGTGGGGCCATCCAAGGTCAAACAACTACAAATGGTTGTATGGTCATGGAACTTGGTGGGTGTAGTCAACATTGATACCAGAATTTTTCCAAGTCATCTTGGGCCATCCAAGGTACATGTATTATCACAATCCTCCCTGTGATCTTTAAGTTATGTTACTTTTCCTCCTTTTAACTACCGCAACGAGCGGGGGACCTTTGTGGTTCGAGAACCGCCTTGTTTAATTTCACAGAAAAGCTAAACACTGCCGCCGAGAGCAAGGGCCAAATTTAGCGTTGGGCCGTCATGTTGAAGATGATAAGATTGCGTGAAATCTTTGTTGGACCGGAAGTCAAACTTCTCGATAAATGAGAGCGCCAACAGATTTTCTGAAAGCGAATTCGGAAATCGGCTCCAGTGTCAGTATAAACACCTAATACTTGAATTTATGCTAATCCTCAGTCGTAATTCAAAAATAATATCGAATTCAATTCGACTATTCTCTAGTGTAAACATGCTATTTGATTATTGTCCAGTAATTATGTTCAGTCTTGTTATTAAACCCTACATGTAGTAGGTGCTTAAGTCAATCAAATGAAAGTAGTAACGTAAAATGATTGTCAACCAAAAACCATTGCTGTGTGCATCCTATTAGTCTGCCTTTTGTGTCTGCATGGGTTGTACGAGCAAAGACGAAGACGCACATTCGATGGGTGTAACTTAAGAAACTGTTTAAGTACTTTCTAAAAAGGAATTTTGAAGAGCACATAAGTTGGTCCATTGTTTCCGTTCAGAAATACCAGCTTCGTAGAGGGTACTTGATCGACCACTACCTACCTCCTACAATGCTACGTGCCCAAGTGTATTGAAAAAAACGTGATGGGTGCGCAGCGGATCTGATGCGGAATAAGCAAATCCAGAATCAATACAAAATGGCACTTATTGAAATTCTTACATTTGATATAGTCCTAACTCCTAAATAACGCACGTTGTTTCCTTGACTGATTTTTCATTCATGGTTAAAATCTGATGATTTTTGAAACGGTGATTTCTTAACCGTACAAAATCCCAACATACGCTGGTGCCCTGCGCCTTGGGCTTCGCCTTATGGCTCAGACTACCCAGTTGTTAAGTGGTGAGAGACTAAAGTCGCAGGGAACCAGCGTAATCCCAACATAGCCAGGCCTGAAGTTTTCGGTCATTTAGGGCCCGTTTAGGGTCAACATTTCACGGATGTAAGCATAAGCTGTACACCGTTTGTATTTTTAACTCGAGGCTTGTGAGTGCTAAGACATCAAAGTTTTAATATATTACAAGATTCTTGTCAAGTGGGATCGTAAGTATAGTTGGGTCATTTGAGCAATTCCGTGACAGTGGAGAGCAGAGCTCAGTCTCAGTGGATTGTCTTTCTATTGAAGGTGAACAAATTAGAGGGGGTGCCCCTCGTGAAAGTGTGGGTGGGATCCAGGAGGGGGGAAAATTCATAATACAGGGGTCAAAAATGAAAAATGCTTGAACTGTTGTAAAAGGTAACCAAAGGGTTCGTCTTGTTACAAGGAGTTTGAGGCATCAGAAAGAGGAAAGATGTTAAGTGAAAGGAGGAGACGAATGAGCAATTTGAAACAGAAATACATAATCTTGTGTGTAGTTATGCGAGGAGCATGTGTGGCCGTGGATAAATGAACATACTGAGTGAATGAAGGCTGTTGGTCCGGGTTCATAAGTTTCAATAACATAAAATTAAAAGTAAATTTAGGACTTGGGAACATACAAACATAGTAAATTGAGAGTAGATGGGTAATGTGATCGATATCATGATAATATTGATATATGTAAAACACCATACGATCTTATAAACATAAAAGAAAAATTCAATTGTAATCAGTGCATTTATAAAACATTTTTATATATTAACGTATAAGTTATGAAAGGGGGGGTATCGGTCAAATTGAATCACTGTACACATTGATAGAATTCAGTAATTATGAAAAAGGGGGATGGAACATACGTTGAGTGAAAAAAACTATGCTGTGTTCAGAGGTTCAATTACCATTTCCACATTACCACAACGCTTCGGTGGCAGTGCATTTATTAAAACATCATACGAGAAGCAGAAGCATGGCCAAAACAGAAGCATTGCATTGAGGTGTTAAACATTAGTTTATATCCTTCATAACATGGGGTAGACTATATATATTTCTGTCACAGACAGACAAATGATAACTCAATCACCCTCTTTATTCAAATTGGTATTATAGCATGGATCTAAATGATGGAGGTTCAAACCAGGGTTTATGAACACAGGAACGTTCCTCAGAGGGAGGTCTTTTCAACCTGCCAGGGTTTGATGATGTCGGCCAAGGAGAGTCTCATTTACCAGTAGATGCTAGGTAAAGTATTATCGGTGTTTACGCAAGGTAACCACTTTTATCACTGACACCACTTATGAAATTGGCAACCCATAAAGGGGGATTGTTCCGATTTTTAAGTATATGAAATTTCATCTTGATAGAATGGTCTCACCCAAAAACCCCATCTGTAAAGTTTTCGCGCCGATATTTTTAAGCAGTGTGATCTGTGTGGTGTTTGTGTTGTTTGTGGAAGCTTGAAATGTGATTTTGTGAGACCCCATAGAGTACTGGTAACTATATTGGTCAACCAAAAATTTGGAGTACAATTTCCTCATTAACTCCCAAACCAAACATCATTTAGCCCTAAGATTTCAACAGTGTAAATGAGGAAAATAGTAGCTTTCTTTTGATACCAAATTTCGACCACTTCCGGTAAAATCTGGGCGGCTTCTGGGACGAGGCTATGAGCGAGCGGGCCATGGACCATTAACGGAATAATTAAACAACATGGTTTATTGGTTTATTCTGTTAAGGTTGCTGAATTCGTAAGTGAGTCGGAAAGAAGAGGGTCACCTTATGAACACCAGTAATACTGGTGTTCATACTGGCAGTAAGTTACCATGACACAACCGTTTGTCTTTCTTATTTCATCAGTTATGGGCAAAATATGTGACTATACTCGATTCGCATTGAATGTTCGTCCCCCTGGAGTTTGGACCTATTCCAAGAGTCGGAGAGGGGTCAACCTAGATCTACCGGGAAATGACAAGAATTCAAATGAGTGCCACGTCGTCGGATTATGCTTGGAGGACACACTCCGGGCATTTTAACTCACTCAACCTGCCAATAATACAAATTTCATTAAGTTGGAAACGCACAATAGTGTTATTTCAGGCCTTAAATTTGCTCACAAAACATGATTAACAGAGTCCCTGCCACTATTGAATATTTCACCTCCTCAAGAAGGTGCGGGGTCACATATGCAGATGAATCGAGTATAATGAGGGTTCATGGGTGTTGCCATCTTGAGTTCTGAATATTGATTGAGCTTCAAGATTGAAAACATGCAGCTGCCATTCTATTGATAAACAGCTCATTAGATACAGTTGGCTGCCCCAGATTATCAGGCAAGCAATGCCCGCGATAATTATGCATTTAAAGCAGTGTGTGAGGCGCATGCCGCCATGGACCAATTCAGATAGTGGACGCTGTCCAAGAACTTATTTGTGCTTCGGGTGATGCGAATCATGCTGCACATGCCCATCTGCCTGAGAAATTATGGCGGTGACTGTGACTGTACGATTGGATGTACATTACAACAAGGTAAATCGTTTAATTGACATCAAGCCCTTGTTGTCAGAACATTATCAGCCGCTCAATCAATATTCTGCATCAACCTTAAAACACTAACAGTATTTCTTTGTGATGTAATCATCAGGTATTTTTCCTTGTAATGCGTCGCTTTATTGTTTTACTTGTACTAGAGCTTTTCTATATTATTCCGGAGTAGCAGATGTAATCGCAAATACTCCGAATTTTGAAAGGACTTTAAAAACAGACTTGAACCATGACTATTTTGATTTGCAGTGGTTTTCCTTTAATTGGTGTTATTTATCCATTTTATTGTAATCTTTTTTAGCATCATATTGACAAAAAAATCAAATATTTGTGATTTAGGTAAAACCAATAATTTCGACACAGGATTTTTTTTTGCCAAACGGACATCATGAGTGGTTTTTGTTGGTACTTTGTTTGTACAAATGGGCTGGTTACAAGAAACTACAATTTGTATTTTCTGTCCTTCTACCATTAACTGGTTATAAAAATAAGAAATGTTAGCTATTTTTGTCCACGCTTACTACTTCAATGGTGCCAAGTAACCAGTTTAGCTTAAGTCAATACTCTTGCCTATCCGAGATCATCCAAGACATATCCAAGGTAAGTAGGATTATCCAGTAGCTGAAAAAAGAACAATTTATCAAGTAAGAAATTGCTTCATTGTTATTGTTGTCATTGTAGAGTTTGCATTATGTTAAATAGCACAAAACCTTTTTTTTAAAGGGCCAAACAAGAAGATTTGTTGGAGGCACCCAATATTTGTGTCAAAAGGGACACTCAATAGATTTCTTACATAGTAATTGGCTGCAGAAATGCCTTTTAAAAGAGAGAAATGAAAGGTAATTTGAATTGCGTATATTTTCAATGTAAAAAATGGCTGAATTCATATGTGCTGCTATACAAGGAATTAGAAAATTCACAATTTTTGTACCCAAAGAAACTTTTATCAGCTTATCCTTTCAGATGGGGGATTTTTTTGAAAAAAGGGAACTTTTGATTTTTTTTAGGGACACCGATATGTGAAAGCGCTCTTGCCAACCCTTTAACCTTACAAGTATCTCTTCGATTACCCAAATGAGATTTTGTGACTTTTCCTGGTCGAATTTTGTATGACCAATGACCCATATCCAAAGTTCTAAGATATTTTTACAATTTTGACTCATGTAATATAACTCATGGTGACTGATATAGGGTTGCAGTGTTGTGTAACTGCCATAGGTGCCTGATCCTGGGGAGGGGGTAATGCCATCACTATTTTGATTGAGGGGGGCGGGTTCCATAAAGCCTTGTGGTTTTTGGCCAAAATAACCTCAAATTTACTATATATTTTTAAAATGGTATAATTTTGGGGGGATTTGTGTGTTTTCTCATTTGAGAAAATTCATGCATTTTTGTTCATCTTGCATAATTCAATGGTTTTAGACTCAAAACATTTGTCATGCGGTGTGCAGATCTTGTCAGCAAAACTGTTTCATTCATAGATTTCCATCAACAACATCCGCCACCCATGTCAAAACCAATTTACGCTAATGGTAACTGCACATTTGCTTATGTGCAATATGCAAGGTCATGCATGCACGGCAATTTGTTGGTATGCCTATGGAAAAAGGAAAAAAATCAACTATGATCATAAAAAATACTGTGTAAGGAGGCAGATTGGTTAAAAGTGCTAAAAAAAAAAATACCTCTCTCCCTCAAATTTAATTTGATTTAGTGTGGATCAGGAAATATTGTTCCTGCCATCAAACATGAACCCAGAATTGATGGGGGAAGGGAGGAGAGTGCGAAGATGATACCCTCATGTGTATATCAAGACATGGGAGCAGAATATTAAAAACATCCCTTCATAAAAAGTGGTAGAAATACAGCCAGTAACCCTAAAAAACACTTTGAATTGATGTACATGGAGGAGCGAGAGGGATGAGGACATTAACAGTAGTATAAAGTTTATTGTCAATGTCCATTGGCTTGTACTTTTTAATTTGATCTTGTCAGTTGAATTGATGCAGCAAGGACACCCCACAGACATTGGTACATCAGAGCAATCCAGTAAAGAATCAGAGGTACGTAGAGTAAAAATGGAGCAACCGGTTGCTTCCTCTAAGGGTTTTGTTGTTGGAGCTAGTACGTAGAGAGTGGGTCATTTGGTTAGAAAGGGTTTGCATATGGTAATGAAGGCCCTGTTAAAATTTCACTGGAACACCTACTGGAATGCCTCAAATACACAATTGATTGAAGTGTTATTTGATTGTGATGAAAATCAGAATCACTCTACAATGGTTTATTTGGACTAAGACAGACATACCATCATTGCTCTCTCTGTCCTCCTCAAAATCCCCATCTCATTTTCGCTCAGACACCACGTCTCACTCCCATACAGCATCACTGATCTCACGCAGCTCTTATACACCATTCCTTTCATCTTCAAAGGATATCTTTTCCCATGCAACAACTTCCCTAAACTTCACCCACCCATACCTCACTCTCGCTGTCACAGCCACCTCACATCCACCACCCCCACTAACCTTATCCCCTAGATATGTGAACTCCAATTCACTGACTCCACCCCATCACACAACTTTTCCTCCTGTTCCACCATCCCTCCAGCTCCCTTCTCACATCTTCTACACACAAAATCTCTTGCCAAACTAGGGGTCACTCTCTTCATCTTTGTGCATCTCCCATGGATCCATTTCCCACATTCTCACACCACACTGAATTTGCTTTTACTCTCTTCCCACATACCCCACATGGGTCTACCTTACTCACTACCACCTCCCTCTCCGCCCCACTCACCAGCACTTTTGTCTTTCCAAGGTTTACCTTCAGACCCTTACTCTCGAAAGCCGCCTTCCATTTCCAAAACTTCTCCCTTTTAAGAATCTAATATAGATATCAATAATGATAATAATGACACTTTCAAATCAAAAAGATAAATTCTTTTCTGATGATTTGTCAACAGTATTTTAATATAACACGATGATCTTACTCTTTGGGTAGTACTTATAGTTTTAAGTAAACTACAGCAACAAACAGGAAGCAGTCCATTGTTCAGATAATAACATGGCCACCAATGGCATATCAATCAGGTGCGGATCCAGGGAGGGGGTGCGCGCCTCCCGGTAATTCTGCAAATTCTTGCAAAATCAGCCCATTTTGGACAAGTTACAGCCTTTCAAGCTCTTCAGCCCCTCGGTAATTTTGACGTTTTTCAAATCCTGGATCCGCCCCTGTCAATGATAGCCATAAAAACATAAGCCAATTACAGTGGACCATTTCCTTCATTTACCAACACACACACACACACACAGAGAAGAATAAGCTTCAGGGTACAATTCATGTTTTTGCCATAATTTTGCTACAGTAAGAATGTACAGTTAAATTGTTTTGGTACAGGCTTATTTTTCTGCGTGATGGGGCGGAGCGGGCGTGGATGGGCAAAAAGGAAGGCTACCTGGTTTAAAAGTGGGCATACAGCCTGGAATATTGGACTCGCCTCTAAAGATTCACCCCATTCAACTGGTAGAAAATCACTGACAAGACTGCCTCAGCAAGAATTTAATAGGGCATTTGAACACAGTGAAAGTGGTGAATTTATTCCAATTGGCAGTAAATTTATACCAGGAAATAAAAATGCAAATCATCAGTCTTCCGAGTCTTCCGATGGTGCAGTTCTCAGGCCAATGGAAGCAGAACTTTCAGTAGTAGAGAGACCTCTGAAACAAAAGACAAAAGGAGAGGTTAGTAGCCATGTAGAGGTTCAACTGCCTAGGGGTTAGAGCTATAATTAGGATTATAGCTTGGGGTTATGGAGCTTTGGGTTAGATTATGGTTAAGACTTAGTTAGTGTAAAGGTCCTTTATCTCTCTGCTGCATCTGTTGGCATTGCATCACGTATAAAGCGATCCCTTTCTTCCACAACTAACGCAATTCAATGCAAATGTACTTAAAAAAAAATATTGCGGTACTGCAAGCAGTTCATTTCGGGTAGAGCCAGAATTTCAAGGAATGCAACCCACAGCAACAACAGATGCAGTGAATATTAACGACTTTTCAGTTATGGTTAAGTGCGTCATGTTCGGGGGGGTTAACCATAGTGACTTTTGGCATGTCATTCTATGACAGTTTCTAAGAACAATTTCTCACGGTTTTTATTGAAATTAGTGGCAAGTAAACCCCTTAATTTGTATTAATTTTACTAATCTTGGGCAACATCATAGAGAAGTTGCTTTTGAGCATGAATGGGTAGCAAATACTAATTTATCTGCATTTCAAAGTGACTGGCCAAGTTTTCCAATGACCAAAGCTTTCAATCACATAATTATGAAAACTTCCACCCATAATTACATGTGACATAAAAATAACCTAATAGAAACACATTAGGAAAATACCTATTTCAACATACTAGGAAAATAACATTATGTTGTAAGGATCACACCTCATGGGGAAAAGTCCCTGCTATATATATCTGAGGTTTCCCCATAAAGATCGCTATTTAATTGCTTGTAAATATCACTCGTCTTTCTCAAAAATGAGCTGGGGAATCCCAGATGGTGCATTAAGTCCATCCCACAATGCACCAGTTTTGGGAACTTTAACCTCAGTTAAAAAGACTCTGTGAAATGCTTGTGTTTGTTTGTTTTTTTTAATAATTACTATTGTATTTTTGGCCACTCTCTCGGGACACTTGGCAGCCAATACAGATTTTACTGTTGCTGATTTTTTTTTCACAAGATGCGATTTTATTTTTTTTTTCAGGCACCATCCAAGGGAAAAGGCGGTTGGCCAAAGGGCAAAAAACGCAAACGACTCAAAGATGTTAATGCACCAAGGCTGCCTCTAACCGGCTACATGCGTTTCCTGAATGACAGACGTGATAAGGCAAGACAGGAGAATCCTAACTTGACATTTGCTGAGATTATTCGCATGCTGGGTGCAGAGTGGAGTAAATTAGCACAAAGTGATAAGCAGGTAAGAAAGAATGGTGTGACATACTTAAAGGTGCTTGTTCCGATCGTCTTTGGGACCCCCCTGATTTACCCGGAAGTAGTATCAATTTTGATATCAGATGAAAGGCCGTATTTTCTCATTATCTTCCTGAAATTTCAGCTTTCAAATCCATTCCATTCTCAAGATACTGACAAAAAAATGCCGTTTTAATAGTTAACCATCAATATTAGCACAGTAGTGAATGGGCATTGCAGTATGCATTATTGGGTCTGGCATCAAAAACGCAAGTTTGTTTCCCACGGTACCTGGTGGTCTGTGTATACAAGTGTCAGGCTCTCATACCAAGTAGATAACACGATACACAAAAATCGGAACAAGTACCTTTAAACCCTGATGGAAATTCCATCTTTCTGAAAGGTAAGAGTTTTAGATTTTTTTGGCTTGGTATAAAGTTAATTTTGTATCCTTTCTTCAGAAAGAAATATGACCTTCAGATGATAGGTGATGTCATAAAGTTGATAAAATGTGACAAATTGATCGCTTCAATGTATGAAAAACAAATTTAAGCCTTTCAGAATATGGAGTTGGGTGTCTGAATACTCTTTTGTACTTTAAAAGAACTCCAAGTGTAATATGAAAAATGTATTGAAATTGTCAATGGTTTTGTCCATGATTTAAAGCTGTTTTCTGTTTACGATCAGGCGGAGGCGGCCAAGTCTAATTCATTATAGCAACTCACCAAAAATGTCAAAAGAAATTACAGTAGTGAGTACAAACCACAAACCAATTTGGGTGCTTTGATGTGGGTCGGTCATGGGTGTTCCCATGACCCACATACGACCTCGTCCTCGTTCGTTATTCATACAAAAAAAAATTCAGAAATAACCCTTCCAGTCGAGTTGATTCTTCAACTCCAACGGTTTTGGAATAAGAAAATATTCCTTGATAACATATAAAAAATTCAGAATTTTTCGTCAAGCTTTCGCTTTTATGTGTTAAACCAATGGCGACGTCTGAAATTTGGATTTCTTGGCCACCCTCCCCTGTTTACGATATTAAGCAGCTTGCAGTTTTAATACTTCATTCATGTCTGAAATTGAATTAGAAATGTAAATAGTTTTCAACTGCTCAAAACACAACAAAATTGGAAAGGACAAAGGAACCTTTTTGTTATTGTTAAAATTTCAAAGATTCATGTCGATCTCACATTAAGAGGTGGGCGATTCATTGAGTTTATTTCTGTTACTGAATTTCATAACTGCACATCAACAATTATTTTGACAGAAATACCTGGATGAAGCAGATAAAGACAAAGAACGGTATGTGAAAGAGATGGAACAGTACCAGCAGACAGAAGCCTACAAGATCTTCACAAAGAAGAAACAAGAAGGAAAACGCAAGATGGAGATGGGTGAAGATGCAGAAAACCAAGTCAATGGTGCTGGTTTAGAGGTAAGATCCTTGAGAGAATATCATGATTTTAGAGTTGTGTTTGCACTGGGAAGTACACAGGGATAACAGCTCTGTAACATAAGTAATTTGTTATAAGTGTAGACAATTCCATCCTCTGAAATTTGCAACAAAATACTTCATAGAAACTGAAGCAAATCATATAAAGATCAGTGGCATACCGACAGGGGGCAAGTTTCCCCATCTGGCTCGAAAAAGCGGGACAATATGGACCAAAATATGCATTTTAATCCCTCTTTTTCAGGCAATTTTGACCAATTTCGGCCTAAATTTGGGCAAAATTAAAGTAAATTCCATCAAATTCAGACTTTATTGGAGCAATTCACTGGGACGACATATGAATTTTGCCCCCTCTGGCGGGACGACTGGGAAATTTTGCCCTCTCTCGATAGACTGCCTCGGTACGCCACTGATAAAGATTGGATTGGAAGTTCAAAAATTAAACCCCCATATTCCAATGTACTGTTATCGTGCTGGTATGCAATAATTCTGTCAGTACTCGAGGGATTGAAAGTGCTCAGAGAGTTTAACAAAAGAATTTTCAAAACCATCCCCTAAATCAGGGTTCACATTAGTGTGCTTTTTAAGTCATGCAAAATTTCAGTAGCAGATGCTGTTTGGTCAGGAAAAAATGAAATACTTTGCATCTATACGAAAGCAAAAATAACACGCCCTACAAATTAAATTACTATTGTCTAGCTTGTAATGGCAAAAATCAAAATAAAACCTGACAAATATGTATTGATCTTAATGATTGCCAACTAGCCTTATTCCCAGCTAGTTTGGTAGGTCTCCTTTCCCATATTAAAACACTGTTTAACCGATGACTACACATATATGAGGTGTATGAGACTGGGAATGAGCATGCAAAAATCAGCAAATCAGCAAATAAAGTGTCTAAAAACACTCAACATTTTTCAAAGGTTTGTCAAATAAATAAAATTCAGATGCCTGATTTTTTGCCATTGTCGTATGTCGCGACAATTCTTGATGGTGATAAGCAGTTAAGAAATGCTAGCAATAACCATGCCTACGATGCATGCAGAACTGATATGGGTGTAATTCACAGCAGCCAGCAAACTCCCGCTGTGCATGGATTACATCAGGTCACGCATTGCTGCCATTTCAAAACACGGACATTTACTTCGCATTTCCCAAGAAAAATCGATGACCGTGTAGAAATTATTTTGTCTAAAATGGTCCCTTTTATACCACCCGAAACCGTTCAACAGAAAAACTTCTAACCGGTCACATATTTTTGTTTTAAAACCTTATAATTAAACCCGAATATCAAATTTCCACAGACGCCTACTAAAGTCTGTTGAAGAGACTCTTATTTGAACAATGACACTCATAACAATAGCTCAGCGGGATGTTGTCGGCTGCTGTGGGTATAATTAAACAAGCGTAGGTTTCTCAACTTTACAATAAAAAAGGGTAATTTGGTAAAAAGTGGGGTAAGAAAAATTTATTTCATTAATAGATTTTGTCAGAGCAGCATTACGCCTATTTGGGATGCCATGTTTAGGGTTCACAGATTAAAATGTCCCCGTCTTCCGACAATTTGATATCCGTTGGAACTCGTATTATGTGAAATGGATGCATTTTTTCATCCAGACCGGAGAAACATTGTGTCCAAGTCCAATGTAAAATTTTCAAAACTTTGTGTAAAGCCTGCCCTAAATGGCTTAGGCCAAAAAAAAAAAAAGAAGTTTGTCTCTGGACCTTTTGACAAAAAAGCAAAGTGCCACTGAAAAAAGGCTATGTTCTATGCAATTTTTTTTTTGTTTTTTTGCATGCTCTGCTGCCTCTGTACCAAAATTTTGAAACACAATCCGGGATCAGTCATTCAAGTTTTCTTTCACTTTTTAATGAAATTTCAATAGTATATACCTGTATGCACATCTGATACTGTAAAATCAAGAGGTGTGCCAACCAGGTCTCCCATACTCATCCCGCACCTGGCGAGAACAGGTCAGCATGCATTGAAGATAAAAGGACTCGATTGCCTGGAAAAAATCATTGCCGCTGCTTCCATCAAGGAGAGACGTGGCCAAATTCTGTAGAAATGCCGTTTTGGAGCATCGGTGCAAGGCCCAATTCCTGAGCACTTCGCCGCCTTTCTTTGTGATTCGCACGCATACAATCATGATATTTTTTAAGAAATTCAAAAACCAAGATCAAAAATGCTCGTTTTCGTTTTCCTTTTCGAAATCACACACAGTATGCCCACGGGCTGTGTAGTGACAGCTTGTGTGTGCCGTAGTGCGCCACCAATAGTGTACAATGTCATCAATCAGACCGGGCCCGGTGCGATTCAGAAGAAAAGAGAAAGAAAAAAATATATCGCAGCAGCGCGTAGCACTACGCGCAAATTTTGATTTTAAAAGCTATGCGCGTGGGGTCCAGAAACAAACTTCTTTTTTTTGGCCTTAAGCATTGGTATTTGCCCTACAAATAAAGCATATCCAGTGATCCAGTGTTTGTACAGTATATGGGTGATGAGCATTGTGTGGGTTACATGACCTAATGCTTTGTAATTTGCCAATCCTAATGCATTGTGGGATTGGTTTAATGGCATAATTTCATTATACCCCCGTTCTGTATCATACACTTAATAGAATAAAGCACAAGATGCAGAGTAGACATAGGTGTAAAGGGTATAATATAATTATGTCAGTTTAATTCATACTCTTCTTTCTAAGTATTGATGTTAGCCATGCAAACAAAGAATATCAAAGTTGAGATTTAGCTAGTGCAGATATTCTTTCCCTGTGCTCTAATGCATGGTGGACTGTCTATAGATAGAATAAGGCTGTTTGTATAAAGCAATTGAGACCATATTCTTTATTACCACATGGTGTCTATCTTTTCCGATACAGTATGGGGATGAAAACAGACTTGAAGATGAAATGCCAGGATTTGACATTCCAATATTCACAGAGGAATTCCTCAACTACAATAAAAGTAAGTAACTACAATCCTGATTCAAAGATAACACCAATTGAGCATCTGGCATTCAAAAGGTTTCATTGGAAAAAAATTGGATTTCTGAAATTTTTAAATTTGTGTGTAGCCTGAATGAATGTTAATGAGGACACTAACCAGACAGCCATTATGTTCGGCTGCCTGCCTGTCCGGATGTTAAAGTTAAAAAGTCCAATTGTAACCAAATTTGGAGCATGATGCAATATGGGAATCTGCATATGTTGATGAGGTCAAAGGTCACATTCCAAGGTCAAGGTCATCTGAGGTCAAGTTGTGAGAGGGGCTAAATGCTAAATTTGCATGAAAGGTTTGGGATCTACACGTCAGGCGACACTAGTGGTCTGTGCATCATTTGTTAGAAAGGGGAGTTTGTGATAGCGTGCATGTCCGTATGTGTTCTAGTTGGTTAGGTTTTCTTTTTCACGTCTTGTTCGAAAAGTTTAAGTCCGATTTAAACCAGACTTGCGGTTAAGGTGCAATAGAGGTTCATTCACATGTGGATGATGTCAAAGGTCATGGACCAAGGTCAAAGGTCATCTGTGGTCATATTCCAGACTGCCATCTTGCCAGGGGGATGATGCAAGTTTACTTGCTGTATTTTTTTAGAATGAGAAGGTCAACAAATTGAATATGACTTACTGTGTGACATGAAATGTAACATAACATAAACAAATTATAACATACAATGTCACCTTAAGATTACTTTGTTCCCAACTAAGAATCTCTTGCCATTTTCACTCTCATTTTTGCTAGCTCGTGAGAATGAACTCAGACAGCTGAGAAAGTCCACCACCGAGTACGAGGAACAGAACGCCATCCTACAGAAGCACATAGACAACATGAAATCCGCTATAGAGAAGCTGGAAAGTGAGGCAGTACAACAACGAAATACCAACATGGCTCTGAACCAGCACTTACAGTCCCTCAGAGCTATGCTAACATCAAGTTTTGCAGGGGTACCGTTACCAGGTATGGCATTAAGGTGTATTGTAGTGTCTGAGTTCTTGATCATTAAAGACAGACTTGGAGATTTCCAAATATATATTTTGGGGCATTAATTAAAAGTAGTCAAATAGAATTAAAGGTAATTACCAAAAGTTTGAGATGAATCAGATTTTTTGTAGTCCATGAGCCGAGCAAATTGTTGGTATCCTGAAAGGGGACAAAACAACATTTATTATGCAGCATCAGTATTACATGGCCTACACAAAAATGCATGATAGCATTTCTGGAATGGTAGCTATAGCCAGGTAGTGGGTAACCAAGGGGAAAAATTAATTGTTTCAATCATTTGAAAGGTATACCACATTATTTGTCTGATCATAAGGATGGGGGGGGGTGGTCTCCAAAAGGTATAATTTTTGTACTAACTGCATGCCTAAAGTTTTTTGAAGTTTTAGGCTAAAAACAGCAAAAATCAATAAAAAGGGTCATTTTCAGTTGTACAGGGGTCAAATTTCAAAGTTTCTCTGATTTGGATAAAATATGGTGCATATTATTGGTGGAGCTCATAGGATTAAAATAAGGAATAGTTTTGACTGTCTAAAATGCTTAGTTACCAATGTTGGGGACAACAAAGGTCTACGTCCATTGTATTTAATGGGGCTTGACCTTGTTTTCTCCCTACTCTGGTAAGTAAGCATTTAAAATACTCAAAACTATTTCTTATTTTAATTCTATGAGCTCCATCAATCATTTGCACCACTTTTTAACCAAATTGGAGCAACTTGACCAAAAAATTGACCCCTGTACAACTGAAAGTTAACCTTTTGATCTGTTTTTGCTGTTTTTAACCTTAGCTCCAAAACTTTGGGTTGTAGATAGTACAAACTATACCTTTTGGAATCCTTATGGTTGGACAAATGATGTGGCATACTTTTCAACATGACCGGATCATTTTTAAATTTTGACTCCTGTGTAATCCTTGATTGCCCCCTACCTGGTTATAGCTGCCATTCCAGAAACGCTATCATGCATTTTCGTGTAGAGGATAGTGTACTGAGGCTGAATAATACATATCGTTTTGTCCCCTTTCAGGATACCAATTTGGCTAAAATTTCGTAATGGCTTACATACTATTTGCTTTCAGTTGTGCGTGTGGGTGGCCGTATGTGTGTGTCACTAAAATGTCAAGTTTTTTTTATGCAACAGCTCGCAGCCTATATACTGTAAATACAGTGAGCAGGAAAGCCAAGAACTGCAAAATTCTAGTTTATTTTGCAGTACTGTAGGCTACTGTATATAACAAAAAAATCCAGATCCAGAATTTTATTACAAAGTTGTGGTTTTCTACATGAAGGTAGAAGATTTGAGCTCAGGTCTTAAACACAGTGATTAGTATGTGGACAAACATCATGTGTATGCCAAAAACATGATTTGTTAGAAAACTGATTCATCTATGATGAATACACTAACATTGTTGAGGACAAAAATAGAACAAACAACATATTTTTAAAAATGCTCATAAAGAAGATCTTTGTGCAGTCAAGAAATAAATCTACTGAATATTTAACACCAATAAACATTTTCAAATAAATATTGCGAATGTTCGCAACAAACAGTGGCGTAACCAGCTTTTTTTTCAGGGCCGGCAGAGGGGGGGGACACACATTTTCAGGGGGCAAGCATCAGGGGCGCCAAATTTTTTCACAGTTGGATCGAAATTCTGAAGAGTGGGGGAGGGGTTGGCAACTTACTGTATCGTTCATCGTGAGTCTCGTACCTTATGCACCCAAAAATCAGCACATTGGCATATATTCACATTTCTTAGTATAGTATAATAATATAGGTATATGTTGTCTTATGTAAATAGACACATGTGCAGAAAATCACTAATTTTTCAGGGGGGGCAAGATTACCCCCTGCCCCCCACCTGGTTTCAGGCAATTTTGACCAATTTCGGCCTAAATTTGGGCAAAATTAAAGTAAATTCCATCAAATTCAGACTTTATTGGAGCAATTCACTGGGACGACATATGAATTTTGCCCCCTCTGGCGGGACGACTGGGAAATTTTGCCCTCTCTCGATAGACTGCCTCGGTACGCCACTGATAAAGATTGGATTGGAAGTTCAAAAATTAAACCCCCATATTCCAATGTACTGTTATCGTGCTGGTATGCAATAATTCTGTCAGTACTCGAGGGATTGAAAGTGCTCAGAGAGTTTAACAAAAGAATTTTCAAAACCATCCCCTAAATCAGGGTTCACATTAGTGTGCTTTTTAAGTCATGCAAAATTTCAGTAGCAGATGCTGTTTGGTCAGGAAAAAATGAAATACTTTGCATCTATACGAAAGCAAAAATAACACGCCCTACAAAATTAAATTACTATTGTCTAGCTTGTAATGGCAAAAATCAAAATAAAACCTGACAAATATGTATTGATCTTAATGATTGCCAACTAGCCTTATTCCCAGCTAGTTTGGTAGGTCTCCTTTCCCATATTAAAACACTGTTTAACCGATGACTACACATATATGAGGTGTATGAGACTGGGAATGAGCATGCAAAAATCAGCAAATCAGCAAATAAAGTGTCTAAAAACACTCAACATTTTTCAAAGGTTTGTCAAATAAATAAAATTCAGATGCCTGATTTTTTGCCATTGTCGTATGTCGCGACAATTCTTGATGGTGATAAGCAGTTAAGAAATGCTAGCAATAACCATGCCTACGATGCATGCAGAACTGATATGGGTGTAATTCACAGCAGCCAGCAAACTCCCGCTGTGCATGGATTACATCAGGTCACGCATTGCTGCCATTTCAAAACACGGACATTTACTTCGCATTTCCCAAGAAAAATCGATGACCGTGTAGAAATTATTTTGTCTAAAATGGTCCCTTTTATACCACCCGAAACCGTTCAACAGAAAAACTTCTAACCGGTCACATATTTTTGTTTTAAAACCTTATAATTAAACCCGAATATCAAATTTCCACAGACGCCTACTAAAGTCTGTTGAAGAGACTCTTATTTGAACAATGACACTCATAACAATAGCTCAGCGGGATGTTGTCGGCTGCTGTGGGTATAATTAAACAAGCGTAGGTTTCTCAACTTTACAATAAAAAAGGGTAATTTGGTAAAAAGTGGGGTAAGAAAAATTTATTTCATTAATAGATTTTGTCAGAGCAGCATTACGCCTATTTGGGATGCCATGTTTAGGGTTCACAGATTAAAATGTCCCCGTCTTCCGACAATTTGATATCCGTTGGAACTCGTATTATGTGAAATGGATGCATTTTTTCATCCAGACCGGAGAAACATTGTGTCCAAGTCCAATGTAAAATTTTCAAAACTTTGTGTAAAGCCTGCCCTAAATGGCTTAGGCCAAAAAAAAAAAAAGAAGTTTGTCTCTGGACCTTTTGACAAAAAAGCAAAGTGCCACTGAAAAAAGGCTATGTTCTATGCAATTTTTTTTTTTGTTTTTTTTGCATGCTCTGCTGCCTCTGTACCAAAATTTTGAAACACAATCCGGGATCAGTCATTCAAGTTTTCTTTCACTTTTTAATGAAATTTCAATAGTATATACCTGTATGCACATCTGATACTGTAAAATCAAGAGGTGTGCCAACCAGGTCTCCCATACTCATCCCGCACCTGGCGAGAACAGGTCAGCATGCATTGAAGATAAAAGGACTCGATTGCCTGGAAAAAATCATTGCCGCTGCTTCCATCAAGGAGAGACGTGGCCAAATTCTGTAGAAATGCCGTTTTGGAGCATCGGTGCAAGGCCCAATTCCTGAGCACTTCGCCGCCTTTCTTTGTGATTCGCACGCATACAATCATGATATTTTTTAAGAAATTCAAAAACCAAGATCAAAAATGCTCGTTTTCGTTTTCCTTTTCGAAATCACACACAGTATGCCCACGGGCTGTGTAGTGACAGCTTGTGTGTGCCGTAGTGCGCCACCAATAGTGTACAATGTCATCAATCAGACCGGGCCCGGTGCGATTCAGAAGAAAAGAGAAAGAAAAAAATATATCGCAGCAGCGCGTAGCACTACGCGCAAATTTTGATTTTAAAAGCTATGCGCGTGGGGTCCAGAAACAAACTTCTTTTTTTTGGCCTTAAGCATTGGTATTTGCCCTACAAATAAAGCATATCCAGTGATCCAGTGTTTGTACAGTATATGGGTGATGAGCATTGTGTGGGGTTACATGACCTAATGCTTTGTAATTTGCCAATCCTAATGCATTGTGGGATTGGTTTAATGGCATAATTTCATTATACCCCCGTTCTGTATCATACACTTAATAGAATAAAGCACAAGATGCAGAGTAGACATAGGTGTAAAGGGTATAATATAATTATGTCAGTTTAATTCATACTCTTCTTTCTAAGTATTGATGTTAGCCATGCAAACAAAGAATATCAAAGTTGAGATTTAGCTAGTGCAGATATTCTTTCCCTGTGCTCTAATGCATGGTGGACTGTCTATAGATAGAATAAGGCTGTTTGTATAAAGCAATTGAGACCATATTCTTTATTACCACATGGTGTCTATCTTTTCCGATACAGTATGGGGATGAAAACAGACTTGAAGATGAAATGCCAGGATTTGACATTCCAATATTCACAGAGGAATTCCTCAACTACAATAAAAGTAAGTAACTACAATCCTGATTCAAAGATAACACCAATTGAGCATCTGGCATTCAAAAGGTTTCATTGGAAAAAAATTGGATTTCTGAAATTTTTAAATTTGTGTGTAGCCTGAATGAATGTTAATGAGGACACTAACCAGACAGCCATTATGTTCGGCTGCCTGCCTGTCCGGATGTTAAAGTTAAAAAGTCCAATTGTAACCAAATTTGGAGCATGATGCAATATGGGAATCTGCATATGTTGATGAGGTCAAAGGTCACATTCCAAGGTCAAGGTCATCTGAGGTCAAGTTGTGAGAGGGGCTAAATGCTAAATTTGCATGAAAGGTTTGGGATCTACACGTCAGGCGACACTAGTGGTCTGTGCATCATTTGTTAGAAAGGGGAGTTTGTGATAGCGTGCATGTCCGTATGTGTTCTAGTTTGGTTAGGTTTTCTTTTTCACGTCTTGTTCGAAAAGTTTAAGTCCGATTTAAACCAGACTTGCGGTTAAGGTGCAATAGAGGTTCATTCACATGTGGATGATGTCAAAGGTCATGGACCAAGGTCAAAGGTCATCTGTGGTCATATTCCAGACTGCCATCTTGCCAGGGGGATGATGCAAGTTTACTTGCTGTATTTTTTTAGAATGAGAAGGTCAACAAATTGAATATGACTTACTGTGTGACATGAAATGTAACATAACATAAACAAATTATAACATACAATGTCACCTTAAGATTACTTTGTTCCCAACTAAGAATCTCTTGCCATTTTCACTCTCATTTTTGCTAGCTCGTGAGAATGAACTCAGACAGCTGAGAAAGTCCACCACCGAGTACGAGGAACAGAACGCCATCCTACAGAAGCACATAGACAACATGAAATCCGCTATAGAGAAGCTGGAAAGTGAGGCAGTACAACAACGAAATACCAACATGGCTCTGAACCAGCACTTACAGTCCCTCAGAGCTATGCTAACATCAAGTTTTGCAGGGGTACCGTTACCAGGTATGGCATTAAGGTGTATTGTAGTGTCTGAGTTCTTGATCATTAAAGACAGACTTGGAGATTTCCAAATATATATTTTGGGGCATTAATTAAAAGTAGTCAAATAGAATTAAAGGTAATTACCAAAAGTTTGAGATGAATCAGATTTTTTGTAGTCCATGAGCCGAGCAAATTGTTGGTATCCTGAAAGGGGACAAAACAACATTTATTATGCAGCATCAGTATTACATGGCCTACACAAAAATGCATGATAGCATTTCTGGAATGGTAGCTATAGCCAGGTAGTGGGTAACCAAGGGGAAAAATTAAATTGTTTCAATCATGTTGAAAGGTATACCACATTATTTGTCTGATCATAAGGATTCCAAAAAGGTATATTTTGTACTAACTGCAGCCTAAAGTTTTGAAGTTATAGGCTAAAAACAGCAAAAATCAATAAAAAGGGTCATTTTCAGTTGTACAGGGGTCAAATTTCAAAGTTTCTCTGATTTGGATAAAATATGGTGCATATTATTGGTGGAGCTCATAGGATTAAAATAAGGAATAGTTTTGACTGTCTAAAATGCTTAGTTACCAATGTTGGGGACAACAAAGGTCTACGTCCATTGTATTTAATGGGGCTTGACCTTGTTTTCTCCCTACTCTGGTAAGTAAGCATTTAAAATACTCAAAACTATTTCTTATTTTAATTCTATGAGCTCCATCAATCATTTGCACCACTTTTTAACCAAATTGGAGCAACTTGACCAAAAAATTGACCCCTGTACAACTGAAAGTTAACCTTTTGATCTGTTTTTGCTGTTTTTAACCTTAGCTCCAAAACTTTGGGTTGTAGATAGTACAAACTATACCTTTTGGAATCCTTATGGTTGGACAAATGATGTGGCATACTTTTCAACATGACCGGATCATTTTTAAATTTTGACTCCTGTGTAATCCTTGATTGCCCCCTACCTGGTTATAGCTGCCATTCCAGAAACGCTATCATGCATTTTCGTGTAGAGGATAGTGTACTGAGGCTGAATAATACATATCGTTTTGTCCCCTTTCAGGATACCAATTTGGCTAAAATTTCGTAATGGCTTACATACTATTTGCTTTCAGTTGTGCGTGTGGGTGGCCGTATGTGTGTGTCACTAAAATGTCAAGTTTTTTTTATGCAACAGCTCGCAGCCTATATACTGTAAATACAGTGAGCAGGAAAGCCAAGAACTGCAAAATTCTAGTTTATTTTGCAGTACTGTAGGCTACTGTATATAACAAAAAAATCCAGATCCAGAATTTTATTACAAAGTTGTGGTTTTCTACATGAAGGTAGAAGATTTGAGCTCAGGTCTTAAACACAGTGATTAGTATGTGGACAAACATCATGTGTATGCCAAAAACATGATTTGTTAGAAAACTGATTCATCTATGATGAATACACTAACATTGTTGAGGACAAAAATAGAACAAACAACATATTTTTAAAAATGCTCATAAAGAAGATCTTTGTGCAGTCAAGAAATAAATCTACTGAATATTTAACACCAATAAACATTTTCAAATAAATATTGCGAATGTTCGCAACAAACAGTGGCGTAACCAGCTTTTTTTTCAGGGCCGGCAGAGGGGGGGGACACACATTTTCAGGGGGCAAGCATCAGGGGCGCCAAATTTTTTCACAGTTGGATCGAAATTCTGAAGAGTGGGGGAGGGGTTGGCAACTTACTGTATCGTTCATCGTGAGTCTCGTACCTTATGCACCCAAAAATCAGCACATTGGCATATATTCACATTTCTTAGTATAGTATAATAATATAGGTATATGTTGTCTTATGTAAATAGACACATGTGCAGAAAATCACTAATTTTTCAGGGGGGGCAAGATTACCCCCTGCCCCCCACCTGGTTACGCCACTGGCAACAAAATACAATGTACATGAGCACTTACATACATTCACGAGTACTTGCAAGTAACACACATTGCATAAAGGTGAAATTAGCGTGAAGTCCCGCACCTAACAGCTACGTGTGATGACCCGTTATTTTAAAATAGATGCTAATCCAGGTCATCATGTTCGGAAAACTTCAATTTGAAAAGGTCTAAACTTTTTATTTATGGTACTTTTGTAGGTACAAATGAGGTTCCCACATTGACCACTATAGACTCCTACATGACCAAATTACATCAGATCATCCTAGATTCACCGCAAGAAAATGAGAATCTTATTTCCAGTGTACGAGAGATTGTCGGAAGACTTGATCTACAAGGGTAAGTAAGTACACCAGACTTGCCCCGAGGCTTAAAATGCTTCAGCTTTTATATACCTATTAGTTGTATGACGCACTGTACGACCCCCGGGAAGGTGCATCATGGGTGGGTCATGCACCTCCAATGAATGATGCAGAGGAGCTTTTTGTTCGTCCCAACATGAAGATGAGAGTGTGTAATTGTCAGTCACTTTATCTACACAAGTCATGAACTTTGAAGCACCATCGATATGCATGGTCAGCGCTCTGCAATTTGTTCATGCCGGTATTAAATAAAACATATTTGCCTCATTCCAGTTATAAATTCGCTTCAAATACTTTCCAAAACACTCTCCAGAGGTTGTACAAATAAACTGCCTATCGGTATATGAGAGATTTTTAAGCTTCATTTTAGCTCAAATTTCCAGCATTGCAAATATGATAGCCCGGTCATAAGTCATAATTCGTCAAAATCAAGGAATGGTGTATCAAAAAAAATAATTAGATGTACCGTCATTGAAGGCTGAATGTCTGTCATTTTTGGGGTCTTCATTGTATATTCAAAAGGTGGACTTCGGTCTGACAAATGACACGCCATTCCCAGAGGTTGTACAGTGTGTCACACAATTAATGGGTGTATTATCTACTGTTAAAAGGTGCAACAAGAAATTTTGAGGCATCTATATATTGTGTCAACTGTAGTGATTTCATAAAGATTTCTTATCTTGTATTTGGCTGCAAAAATGTCTTAAAAGTGAAAACAAAAAATGACTTGATTTGCTTATATTTCAATATAAAACAGACTGAATTTTGTATATATTTGCTCCAATAGGAAATTGGAAATTTCAATGATTCCCAGCGTAATCCTTTCAGATTGTGTCATTTTTGATTGAATGCTTTAAGTCAGAGTAAAAATCAGGACTTTCAATTTTTTAAGAGATACCTCGTGAGATCTCTCGTTGCACCTTTAATGTGTCTCAGTTTTAATCCGCATGGTTTTAGTCAAGAATACGCTATACTCTGTAAACCTAGAAGTACAATGTAATCAATAAACTCCCACACCAGTCTCACAAGGAATGCCTGGTATTTGTCGACTTATATGACCAGAATTTTGTGTATCAGTGTAAGAGATTTGTTTTGTTCTTAAACCGCACGCTGTGTCTTCAACGCGCGCGATTTAGACTGCGTCTAAGAGTGTATAAGCGCGTTTTGTAGTAAGGCGTGATAATGCTGCGCAGCGCATCGATTAATTTACTTTGTACTTCGAAGTTTATGAAGTATAGGCCAAGTCTTAATTAGCTGAATGTAAGAAAAACACATTCCTCTTATCACAAACATTGCATCATCATGTAATTCAACAGTCTGACAGTGTGTCGTTTGGGCGGGAATGTGGGTCTGTGTTCCAAACTGTCCAGTTAAATTTTGAATTAGATTATATAGGGAGGTTTACTTTTTGTATGTGAAGGCAGCACTTCAATGCATTATGTCAATTTGTTTAGTTACCTGTATCTAAGTTAGATGCTTGAATGACCATCAAAATGACATCACATTTACAGATATGCTTTGCTTCTTTAACACTTCACTTTATACTGCACTGCAATCCAGTTCAGTGAAAATGGATGAAACCCATCTCTGACTCAACAAAGCAGCAGTACAATGCAATTTGGACTGTGTTGTTGTTGTTGCTTTGAGTCAGAGATGGTTTTCATCCATTTTTGGATCTTAAGTGTATTCCTTTTAATGAATGCATAATAGGTCAAAAACTAGTTTTGTCTCAAAACCTGTGAAGATGAGTAGTCCAATACAAAATTGCTTTCTTCTCCTCTTAGGCCATCGTGATTTGTTTGTCTCAAAGCCCTCGCGCGTGTTACTATGTCATGTGCGTTGCTCCTGCTGGAATGCCACAATTCCATTTTTCATTTTTATTATTGGTAATCGGCTAAAATAAGCATGTTCTAAATAAGTTTACCGGGAACAGTCCAGAGGCCTTGGTACTGCTTAGATCCCTAGTCCAACTTTGATGACTCTTGCACCTAAGGACCTTAGTAGGTAACAGTGTATCAGTGTATGTTTTCTAAAATTGTCACTTAGTCTCAAGGAGGAACTGGGGGATTAGGACCTAGGGGGAAAATTTATTCATAAAATACCCGATTGCAAAGTATTTATTATCATGTATGTATGTTCATTTTATATTTATATGCTTCTTTCAATATTTGTTTGCTTGACAGTGATCCCAAGTTATGACTCCAGTAGTGGCTACATATTTATTCTCTAGGAGTCAGACGCCACCTCTGTGAAGTCTATAGCTAATGAGACACTGTGACAGCAAGCACCAAGCAGTCAAGGTTGTGATATGCTGTCAAATCTAATAGAATTCTGCACCTGGTGTCCAGGGTGACAACATCAAGTGTTTCACCCAGAGAACACTTAATGTTATGCACCAAGCATAACAAAAGTAGCAGAGTTCTTTGCATTACAATGTTCAACTGAGATCAAGATAGAGATGTTTTAAGTGTACACCATGCTATTTATTTGGAGGAGAAGACTTACCAAAAAGAAGATAGTTGTAAATACAGCTGTACATGCATCTACACATTGATGGTATGTGTTTTTGAATTGAGTCGAGTGTGTTTTGAGATTAATGATGATGTAGCTTTGGATTTTGTAGAATGGAATTGATTGTATGAAATAACCATTTTGTGGTATGGTTAATAGATCGATTTCAAGCCGCAGTGTAGAAGGTATGTTGCGTAAGAGTGTGGACAAAATGAGACAACGAATTCTGCATCCTGCATTATCCCTCAATCTCACTAGTGTGTGCTGATTGGGTGGAATGTTGGATTGATCCCAGAGGGTGTTTTGAATCAATCCCATGATGCATTGCAATGTTCCTATACTGTACTAAACACATGTCAGTACTTAGGGATAAAAAGTGTTCCAAAAGTTCAATAACCACAAGACAATTCATAATCATGCTAAAAAAATCCCTTAGTACTAATGCTTTCTGGGCTAAAATGAGCATAAAAGTCAGGGTTTTCATGTGTAAAGAATAGGATTTTTATGGGATCACATGACCCTATTGAGGTGAAATTTCCCAAAACTGGTGCATTGTGGGATTGACTCAATACACCCTCTGGATTGATCCTTTGCACGGTTTGCCATTTGCAGGTAGAGCTTGAACTGGCATTGGAATAAATGAGGTTGTTTTATAAGGATGCATTCACCTCTTTCATGGTCAATGATTTTGTTTAGAGAGAATCAAAACTGTTGTGTAAATGCTCCTATTCCTATTATTGCCAGTTGAGGCTCTCCACGCAAATGACGAAACCATGCCAGGAGCGAATATTCATGTTCAACGCCAGTGTGGCTTTTGTTGGACAATATCTCATATTAGCAAATTTTAACTTGAAACTGCCCATTTATGTATGGTACACAAATGTTCAGATTGATTGATAATTGACATCAGATGTATTGAAAGGGCCTTCTGATTTTAATAGTGACTGTAAAAATTGCATATGGCACGTTTCACGAGAGAGGGGTCCAGTCATGCCAGTAGTTTTTTTTTTTTTTTTTTTTTTTTGGCTCAGAACTTTCCAATTAAAACTGGTAAAATGCCCCAAAATTACATCTGATACTTGATATTACACATTTTATGTAAAATCGGGAAGATTTGGACCCCTCTATCGTAAAACATGCCATATATATTCCTATAGTATAACAGTAACCGTTCATTACCAGAGCTAAGCTACTAGCTGGAATGCCCATCTCTCTTTTGTGGCATTGGTCTAATCTCTCCCAGTTTATTTGATATGGGGGAAATGCCGCTCATTCCACAAAGGAATACTCTACCCAGTAAATGCAGGTATCTGTTTGTACTCCAGGGTGGAGAGAGACAAAGGACATACATATCACACTGGCTCTGATGAATGAGGTTTGAACCTGCTACCTTCTGATCATGGGGGTAATATCCAACAAAAACGATGTGCCCTTTATACACAAACAATTATGAGGTTGGTATTTCAATTTTGACACAAAACCAATGGTTTTCCTGAATAAAATTGACACAAAACCAATGGTTTTCCTGAATAAAATGGGCAAATACCACCATGTTAACATGACTGTCTAGCACAGATGAGCAGTAATGTCAGCATTCAAAGTCAAATGGAACGTAGGTACCTACAAATACCTGGTTTGGGATATACCCTCCAATTATATGACTGTAAGCAATTAATTTGATAAACTTCACTTAATGTGCAAGTTATAGGAAACATGGACTACATTATGACACCTGAAGCACCTTTAATTCCATTTCTTACTTCTGAAGCTGGGAGGGTACTTATGAAATGGATATGGGTGTATGACCTGCACTCTCAAACCAAGGAGTATTCGATGACAGAGAACATGCAAAGAAATAGTTGTTTTTGTGTAACAGTGGTAAAATGTTAGAAATATGGGGTCTTTGGGTGACAAAGATGCTAAAAATGGGGTCTTAACAGCCTCTTTTTACACATGTGTCATCTCCAAAATGGGAGTGTCCCCCACCCAGGGGGGTTTGGAATCCATTTTCTTTGAATTCACGCGGAGAGAATGAATGGGTGTGCTCTTCCTCATCGCATAGTTAAATGCATTGTTGTTATTGTACCATACTATGGATTGCGTTGTAGAACACTGTTTGATTCTTATATTCAAAACAGACAAAATTTTGTAAACTGTATCATGCATGTAATCAGTTCTGTCTGTTCTTGACAGCTGACTTTATGGCTACTTTGGTGGATGGTCACAGATTGGCTCATTAGTTGGTGGATTAAATTCTCAGACAATCTGCACACACGCACACCCGGCTGCAATTGGCACACGCTTTGCCTAATTACGCATCACAGTGCAATATATGCTGTTTCGTCCAGTTAACGCAAATGCTAACATGTCCGAGAGCACTAAACCGGGGGTTCTTAATAGGCGGGCCAAATCCGGCCCGCGAACCATTGATTTTTGGCCCTCAACTTGCTCTAAAATATCAAGGGAACCATAAGAAATTCATGCGTATTTGGACCTGAAGCAGAGAACTTTCAAATGTTTGTCATTCTCTGGCCCTTCTGCTAATATAATTGAGAACCCCTGCACTAAGCTTTTCAATTGGTACTGCAGCAACTGCAAACAAAATATGCAAAAATATACTACCACATAAAAAGCTGCTTCTGGATAGTTCTTTTACTCAAATACTAAACCAGACTTGAGCATTTTTCATGCAGGGGTGGTATCGATGTGTTCATTTTCCTGAAAATCAATTTATGGAGTCAAAAATTTTCTGAGCCGTGCAAGTCCCAGAAAATTTTAAAAATGGGTTCCATTTGACAAGCCATATATGTATGACTGTCCTGTTTTTGTGGGCCACCAGCTTTAGCTTGAGGACCACTTAGCAATCCGTTGTGCGTGTGTATGTGTGGATGTGTGTGTCACTAAAATGTTTTAAAAATTGACCTCAATTGAAAAGCTGAAGTTCAATTGGAACCAAACTTCTGTCATAGGTGCACCTGGGATCCCTCATATGTTGATGAGTCAAAGGTCATGTGCCGAGGTCAAAGGTCATGTGAGGTCAAAGGTCATGTGAGGTCAAAGGTCATGTGAGGTCAAAGGGAAAAATAGGCTAAAAATGTAAAATTGACCTCAATTGAAAACTTGAAGTTCAATTGGAACCAAACTTGTGTCATAGGTGCACCATGAGATCCCTCATATGTTGATGAGGTCAAAGGTCATGCGCTTATATTCTTTGAATATAGCGAGCGCGAAAGACGAGAACCGCGAAATTCTAGTTTTAAATGATTTCTGAAGTGACAATATTTCCTACATTTGTGGATTTACAAGAGTTTATTATATATTGGAAGTGAGAATTCCAAAAAGACATTTTAATTTATAACTCCTTCATACCTATGATAAGAGTGCTTCTGATAAGCTGTTATGCCATAAATCTTGTCACGGTGAAATAAGTGAAGGAAGATGTTATGTTAATTATCACATTTTTTTTTTTTTTTTTTTTTTTTTTTTTGACCTCAATTGAAAAGCTGAAGTTCAATTGGAACCAAACTTCTGTCATAGGTGCACCATGGGATCCCTCATATGTTGATGAGTCAAAGGTCATGTGCCGAGGTCAAAGGTCATGTGAGGTCAAGTGGAAAAATAGGCTAAAAATGTAAAATTGACCTCAATTGAAAACTTGAAGTTCAATTGGAACCAAACTTGTGTCATAGGTGCACCATGGGATCCCTCATATGTTGATGAGGTCAAAGGTCATGTGCCAAGGTCAAAGGTCATGGAGCGGCCCACAGCTTATATTCTTTGAATATAGCGAGCGCGAAAGACGAGAACCGCGAAATTCTAGTTTTAAATGATTTCTGAAGTGACAATATTTCATACATTTGTGGATTTACAAGAGTTTATTATATATTGGAAGTGAGAATTCCAAAAAGACATTTTAATTTATAACTCCTTCATACCTATGATAAGAGTGCTTCTGATAAGCTGTTATGCCATAAATCTTGTCACGGTGAAATAAGTGAAGGAAGATGTTATGTTAATTATCACATTTTTTTTAATTTGTGGTGATAAATAATGAACGGCTTTCATGCTTGTCATAGACAATAATTTATGCCCTATTACCTGTACTGACTCGAGTATATAATCTCACCCTTAATTCCTAACCAAATGACCTGTAAGAACAAAATGAGCGGTGAGTTGCATTGTGTTGGTTTCAAGACAGCCTGGCTGTCTGTTTCATGTTCATGTTTCATGTTTTAATCAGCTGGTGCAGTCACTTGCGGGAGTTTCTGTAACCTGACCCATC
The DNA here is from genome assembly GCA_023653785.1 of Ophioderma brevispina. Lineage (NCBI taxonomy): Eukaryota > Metazoa > Echinodermata > Ophiuroidea > Amphilepidida > Ophiodermatidae > Ophioderma > Ophioderma brevispina. The sequence continues at coordinate 46,486 of JAMKCH010029640.1, read as the reverse complement.
TGACACTTTTTTCTGACACACTTATGAATTTGGAAACCCTTCACGGAATAAAGCACATTTATTCTGTTACAGTTTACAGTTCCGTTATGAATTCATAAATGTGTCAGGAAAAGTGTGTCAGATGGGTCAGGTTACAGAAACCCCCCCCGTCACTTGGCAGTGATGGAATGTGCATACTAGAGAGAGGGACAAGATACTAGAAGTTAACTCTGCATTCTAATCTCTTGTACAAAGCACTTGCCCATATGCTGTCACAGGTGGACCAAACAAAGAACACAAACTCAAGTGACTTTCTGCTCAGTTTGTCATCCCAGGTCACATAATTTCATGCCAAAATGGTAGGACTATACTCAAGATCGTACAGGAAGGAATGGACTTTTAAGTCCACATTGAAATTGGATAATTTCTTGATTAAAATGTAAATAAGTTTGTAATTTGTACAAAGTCGATGACACACACACTCCAATCCACGTCGGGTAATTGATAGCTATTGCTATCCTCCCAAGGTATTACATGTTATTCTTTTTTTCACAAAGCTGCACCAGATGTCAGAGTTGTTCCAAATTTGCATAGCACAACTTATGATTGTGCATGTTCTGTGTTAGCAAACCGAATGCAATGGATGAATGAATGTCAAAAAAAAAATGAGAGGCTCATATCACCTAAGATTGGAAGTGAACACATAAAATGTAGCCACCAACTAGTGCTGTGTGTATCTTGTTATGTATTTATAATTTTGCTTAGGGGTACAAACTACAAGTTACCTCCCTAGCTACCAGTGTAGACTTGGGCTGTCATTTGTCCAGTCAATAGTACAAGTAGTCTTGGTATTTTTACCTTAAATCTTCTTAAGAAGATCTTTAAATATCTGCATTACTTTTTGGTCAGTATGGAATTTGCTGTGACATTGAGCTAAGGAGTGATGTCATAGCTTTCGCGCAACTATTGTGTATGCGTACCGCACACACCGACTTTGTACGCTCACAATTAAGCTGCAGCTTACTGCGATTTGCACGTTTAAGACTGTGTGAAAGCTATGACGTCACTCCTTAGTTCAGGCCGGACGAAGTATAGTAGAATGAAGATGCAATTTTTGAAGTAAAGCAGTTTCTTTCAAGTCTTGCTACCTGTATGGAGCATATCGAGGGTTGACAATCAGGACAATAACTCAACACTAAAAGAAATATTAAAGAATTTATTTAATTCTGCTGTTCATAATAGCTCATTACTAAAGTTTATATAATGTTTGCTTACAGTACCATATGCAAGCTTTATGAGATGTTTACATTTTGAGTAATGAATAGATTTGCTTAGTAGAAAATATTAAACATTACAGCAGAATTAAAGAAATTCTTTAATATTTCTTTAGTGTTGAGTTACGTCCTTCTGATTCTCAACCCTCGATATGAAGATGGCAGAAAGAGCAAGCTAGCAAAAAAAATGTTAAAATGATCAATATTATGTCCAATTTTGAAAAATAGTGGCTTGATAAATTCAACTCTGGTATCTGCACTTTTTAACTTGTGTATTGTACACTTTCTTCCAGTGTGTGTGTTCATTTCCTATATCTGGGATATGAGTAAATTTTGCCACAATTATGCAATATCTAAAGTGAACAATTTTGAGATGCTCAAAATTTTATTTTGCAAAATATGACATAGTTAAAAGGTTGCATTTCGTGATCCTCGCACCTCGTTTTTGGTTTATGACTGTTTTTTTTTCACTAGATATCGCCAAGAAAAAAATATTTCCAAAATTTCAGTTGATTCTGACAGTTGGTTTTGATGGTATGAGCAATTGTTTGTATCACACTACGCCATAGACCACTGTCCATTTACAGACAGAAAATACAAAATTGGCCATTTCTTCGAGAGAAGATTGAATATGCATGTAAAATTAGCCACACATACTATACTTAGCCCAACGGTTTAGATGATATGAAAATCTCAACTTTTTTAGGTAAGTTGGGGGTGGGACAAGGCAGAGGATCACAAAATGCCCCTTTAAGTTTAATATAATATTGATGAAACTTCTCAAATTTTTAAGCATGCTTATGTTTGAAGGATGGGGAAGTGTCTCACAATTATGTGAAGTTTATCATAAAACTAACCAAAAATGGCTTTGATTTATTCCAGTATAATTTTGAAAAATTAAGAGTTTGTCATTTTTTCCCACTATAAGCTACTGTGTTGATCTTGAACAGTATCTTCATACTATAAGTACATGACAGTATGACTGTCAATGGATGGGGTGATGTCATTGCTTGATTTGTCAACAGTAGCTATAGTTTACCTGGCAGTAGGCACAAATTATTTTTTCAGGGCCCATGCTTTTACTACTTCATTAAAGTACAAGAAGGCCATTGAACAGTATAGTAGTTCATTCAAGCATATTGATATGCCATATCCCTTGCCTTTGTTAAGCATTGAAGTCACATCATCTATACCCAAGTCAAGTTTTGTGATATTTTGTTTTTAGTGTAATTGAAATTGTTGTTTGTGTTGTACAAATAAAAACAATTACATTTTAAAACTAAGCCTTGTGTAAAGAGAAAGTCGGTTAATATTTGTGTTCAGTTAAATTAAAAAAAAAGCTCAAAAGGCTTGCAACTGAATTCCATTGCGCCCCAACAGTGCATTTTCAACACTATGCAGCAAACAAAGCACTTCCGATTCCTTTTTGTGGGCCACCAGCTATATAGCTGGCAGGACCACTTAGGAATTCTAACTGCAGAGTAATTGTTACTGTCCATGCAGTTGAAACGATTTTAGATGTTATCACTGCTCAGTTTAGATTGAGCCGTGCTCATTCATAAATGAACTTTGAGGTTCTTCTCAAGTTCAATAACTTTGACCAAAATCATTTATCACTTATTCAGACAGGAACAAATGTGAAACAAACAAAAGTCCTTGGGTATCTGTGACCCGAGGACATCTTTGGGGGTGGTCAGAACCAGGTGGGTCTTATGAAGTGGGTGGACATTAATCAACATACAATATCTTTTAGCACCTGGTGAAAGGCATTGAAACAAAGCTCAAATAAGCAAAGAGCGCGCCTGTAGAATGGTCAAAAAACACTTTGCAACACACATCTATCAGGCACGGATCCAGGGGGCACACGCCTCCCAGTAAGTCTGCAAATTCACCCATTTTGGACAAGTTTCTCATCACAGGCCGTCAGCCCCTCGGTAATTTCGACGTTTTTCAAATCCTGGATCCGCCCCCATCTATGGGAGCAATCATGATGGTTAACCGTACTCAATACCTTGTGGGAACTGTAGCCTCCTCGCATACAAACTACTGATACCTTCGAGATTGTGTTAAGTGTTTCCGTTTGAACATGAAAGGAGAATATCTCAACTTGAAACGGAATTTGAAAAATGTCCATTTACAATAACTTGATTTAAATGTGAAAGAGACTGCAGTTTTTCTGTCCAAAACTAATCAGGATCTGCTGCTTGTCAGGTATGTTTCAAATGTTTGGCATGGTTTGAGACAAGATTTTTAATCAGGACTCTGCTGCTTGTGTATTTTCAATGTTGCATGGTGTGGACAGATTGCTAATCAGACTCCTGCGCTTGTGTATTTTCAATGTTTGCATTGTTTGAGAGCAGATTGTAATCCGGACTCTTGCTGGCTTGTTGTATTTTCAATGTTTGCATGGTTTTTGAGACAAGATTGTATCAGGACTCTGCTTGTTGTCGTATTTCAGTTTGCAAGGTTGAGACAAGATTTAATCAGGACTCGCTGCTTGTGTATTTTCATGTTTGCATGGTTTGAACAAATTGTAATCAGGACCTGCTGCTTGTGTATTTTCAAGTGTGCATGTTTTGAGATCAAGATTTGTAATCAGGACTCTGCTGCTTGTGTATTTTCACATGGTTTGCATGGTTGAGAAATATTGTAACAGGACTCTGCTGCTTGTGTATTTGGTCATGTTTGCCTGGTTGGAGACAAGATGTAATCAGGACTCTGCTCTGCTTGTGTAGTTTCAAGTTTGCAGGTTTGAGACAGGATTGTAAACAGGACTCTGCTGCTTGTTATTTTCAATGTTTTGTGTTTTGCATGGTTTGAGACAAGATTGTAATCAGGACTCTGCTGCTTGGTTTCATGTGGGCAATGTTGAGACAAGATTGTAATCATGACTCGCTGTTTGATTTCAAAGTTTCATGGTTTGGGACAAGATTGTGTAATCAGATCCTGCTTCTTTGTGTATTTTCAATGTTTGCATGGTTTGAGACAAGATTGGTAATCAGGACCTGCTGCCGTGTGTATTTCAATTTTCATGGTTTGAGACAAGATTGTAATCAGGACTCTGCTGACTTGTGTATTTTCACAATGTTTGCATGGTTTCTGAGAAAGATTGTACATCAGGACTCTGCTGCTTGTGTTTCAATGTTTCATGGTTTTGAGACAGATTGGAATCAGGACTCGCTGCTTGTTGTAGTTCAATGTTTGCATGTTTGAGACAAGATTTTATCAGAACTGCTGCTGCTTGTGTATTTTCAATGTTTGCATTTTTAGACCAGATTGTAATCAGGACTCTGCTCTTTGTATTTTCAATTTTTGCATGGTTTGAGACAGGAATTGTACTAGGACATATTGTAGCAGTTTTATAGTTTTATAAATTAAGATCTAAACTGAAATTCTTAGCCTTTGTGGTATTAACAAAAAGAAACATTATACTTAAAGAACATAGGTGCAAAGAACCGCCGCTAGGATGTTGTTTTAAACAACTACTCCCGAGATGCGAGATGTCCAACCGATTGTTATCTTCTCTATTGGACCAGTCTTGAACCAGACGTACAACATCAGACCTCTATGATGTTTAAATCAACAACAACGTCGACTGAGACCCTCACCTAATAGACCTACACTAATAATAGGAAAGCGCCCATCCATCTTCATTTATTAGACCAAAGGTCTACCAAATCTACTGATGTGATCTTTTTTCCATGGACTGTCAAACATTGGAATAATCTACCTCACCATGTTTTGGATGCTCCCTACGCTCAAAATTGTTAAAGTAAAGCTCTGTGATTATTTCACAAACCCTGTCGAGAATTAATTTCGCCAGGTCATACCCGCTGGGCGTATGTGGAAGTCCGCTTGCCAGAGTACCAGTCCAATCCCCCATAATTACCAAAGTCTCATAAAGGGTTCGTTGTTCAATGTTTGAGCAATCTTGGATATAATTCTGACCATCAACATGTGCCCATAGACGTGCGTGTGTGCAAAGTGGTTTTTGACTTATTCCTAGATGACGGTCCATTTGTCATTTCACTTTTTTTTTCAATGGCTTTTTCACCAGGTTCCCACAAGATAGTGGTAGTTAATAACTACCCTCAAACTATTTGATATGTCTACCCACTTATTGAGAAATTTGCAGACAAAAAGTAAACTTTGGACCACTCTGTAACAGTCAAGGATTATTGAATGTACAGTATAAGCCCAAGGTTTAATTAATCGTGAAAGAGGAACCGTATCTTCTGCTTTGCATCACAAAAAAAAAATTGAGGCGGTGGAAGTACATGACACATCTTTTTTTTCAACTGCCTAGGCACAACAACAATGGCTCTATCCTTCCAGATGAAAAAGGGAATCTGACTGATTTGTCCCTGCATAACCGGCATAATTTGCTGGATACATCACAGAGTCTATTATTTGCTTGAGTTAATGCAGCATCATATATCTTACTTGTCACTGAATAATTAGACAAAGAAATTGTGGTGACGTTTTATGCATTTCAAACACCATGCTGCAACTTTTGGACTTGGACAATAACCCCATGGATATTGAAAGGTATATTATTTAATATGAATCTGCAAAATTAGTCACCATATGTTATTCAAAGTCTTTCCGAAGCAACTCTTTCTCCTTTGCTCCCATGGCCTATACGTTCCAATTGTCCCACAACTAGACCCTTGTTATAGCGCTATGGACTCAACCTTATTTCCATACGTCACTTCAAAGACTACGCATCCTGGATTGTGATGTCAATTAAGACGCAGACAACCTCATTTCGCCTGGAACGTGGAATCACGAGCGTCTTGGAACTAGGAGTGGTAAGGACTATCCCGATTTACATCCATCTAGAGAAAGCACACTGAAATACACTCCAAAAATACAAAAGCAACTTGATTTAATTGGACGGACTTTGTTATTTGTATTCCGTCCATATTTACATAATAATAGGCTTGTGCCTTTTTACAAAACCGTATTTAAAATGTATTATTTACATTATTTAAAATGGTTAACATTCACGATGTTTTGTCAATTTCGACTATCTGCCCAAGTCATCTTATTTAACCAACAGCATTTTGGTTAACTTATTAAAGTATACATGCTTACTGTACTTTGCTAAACGAAACAAAACAGGCTCGTTACAGAACAACCCCATTGGTTTACAAGCTATTCGCGATGTACAAGGGATGTAACGAGATAACATCTTGTTTCATTTCACTACTGCGCAAATGGCAGTAACGCTGCATATCAAGCTTCTGCCAAAGAATCGTGGCCAGTCATGAACATACCTGCCTTAGTACTTAAGTTTTCATGCAAAGAGTACAAGAAGCCATACTCATGAGTACATGCTTCATTGAGGTCACTTGGTCCTCGGGTAAAAAGCATCAATAACATCCTGTACTATCTTATTACGAGCCTTAGTATTAGTTTTCAGCCTTATTCGGATTTTTGTATAATGTGCACCCATTGTTACCGGCTTCATGCTACTGCCAAGCGTTCACGCTGGCACAGTTTTATTTGCTGAAACTATAAGATTTGGCACAATTTCCGGCAGCTGTAGCTTGCGCTGTAGATTCAATGCCATCTCTGCATTCAGCTTTTCAATTATTTTAAGATGAAGCAATTCATGCACATCCTACATCACAATTCAGAAAGTCTAAATTCTTAACATCCAACAGAAGTCCACATTGCAGTAACTGTTCATCCCAGCTCCTTGAAGATGTTTTGTCATTCTCAGTTTACTCAACAGCCTCGGTCAGCTGGTCGGTACCAGAGGAAGCCACCCCTCACCCCTTGTTTTCAATTCGGAAAACAGGGACTTTTTAACAGGAATTAAGGGCTTTTGTACCTATATATTTAATCATGTAATGTTTGGGCCCCGCCATATGTTTTTACCCACTGCGACCACCCTCTCCTTGCTTTGAGGTAAAAGGGCAATAACATGCCTCTTTAAAAAGAAAAGCTAACAATCATATTTACATGGCTGAAAAGTTATATTTGAAAAGGCCTCAAATTTAAGGGTTGGGATTTGTCATTTTATTTAAAATTATGATACATTATGCATTTACACTCTCCTTAAGGTGGTATTAGTGATTTTTTAAACCGGTGAGGATTAAACATTTTTAGCTTTTCTTTCAAGATTCATCTCGCTGCGGAAAGATGCCTGACTCTAATTTTAAGCATAAAAATCCCTGAACCTTGCTATTTTTTACAACAAAGTTTCTGAAAATATTCTTTGAACAAAAAATAATCTTTCCAAATAGGTAGGCCAGTACGTGAAGATTTCTAAATTAGACCCAGAAACCTGGAATTAATCGTCCCGTCTACTTCTTGATAACCAGCGGGACGCGATTAAAGTTCTATAACATATCCACAATCCGCAAAACTCTGCTTGGGGATTTTTTTATAAGCATTTGAAAAAGACAACTGATTTTTTCGGGAGCGATGAATCCTTCTCTAAAGTTAATCATACATATCGCGCTATTGAAGCGCGACCACGAATTAAAACAATCGCGTCCATGTCTTAGCGCTATATGCACCTTGTCGTGTCCAACACAAAAGCGCGTTCATACAGCCACATAGGAACTTGCTTCATTCCGCACTTCGCGTAAATGATAAAGGCCTGCATCCTTATAATAGTAACTACTTTGTATTCCTTTGGCCTGTATTGAAGTGTTTCATCATCAATACATTTCTAATTTAGTCGGCATTTCAAATGAGTAACTCGTTCGAGAAGTAAAAAGGCCCAAAGACCGATATTTGTTTTAAATGCCCTCATAGAGAGATAACATTGGAATATTAAAATGGAGTATAAAGCATTTTAAAATAACAACAAGTAAGGGTTCTATTGATACTCGTCAGCATCAATTCGATACCGACACTGCCAAAGAAGAAAAGTTCCCCCCTTACTCTGCATGGTAGAGTTTAAAGCCAATCGTCTTGAAATGGAAGCTGTTGATATTTTAACATATACATTACTTGTGTAAATTGTGAAAAGTAATCAATGCAGGTTTCAGTTCAGGGTTATAGTTTTTGTGCCCCGTACAGTTTGTCTCTTTCGTCAAATCAAAATCTTGACTGCCCACACCTCCCATTTCCGGGCCCCATTTTGACCGCGTCCTCGTATTTTTTTCGGCTTTTCTTGCATAAAACCCCCCACCCCGACCCGGTAGTATCACTTCGTACAAATGGCGGGTCTTTGCCTTTCTAGTCACGACCTTATATTGAAATGTAAGCGAAGAGTGCCTCATGATGGCTCACTAGCCACATAATGGAAATATCCCTGTTGACAAGGAATGGAATACCTGAAATTGTCGAATTCCATTTTGAAATTTTAGATTAGAAGATATTTTTGTCACTCGCCTGAACTTTGTGCGGCAGAACTTAGTAATCACTTTCTGTCTGTCTGTCTGTCTGTCGTCTGTCTTCCTGTCATGCTGTCTGTGTGCCTGACTTCCGTGTTCACTGGCTTGTGTACGTTTTATCTGGTATTCACGAAGAGGCCTGATGATACTGGTGGAAAGAGATAGGGTACACAGAGTTTTCTCGACCTATTAGAATTTTGGGCGTAAAATCTGCTAATTATATCTAATTTGCATATTAACGAAAATTTTCCCTGCAAGGCTTGTGTACAAGTTTCTGGAGTTCCGTAAGGCCGATGAATGAATGTCCACTTGGTGGAAGGGAGCGGCCTGGAGAGTTCTCGAACTGCTTAGATTTCGGGCGTATTTCAGGCAATTAAGTATGCAAATGCAGCTAATTAATATGCAAACACACGTATTGATGAATTTTGAACGGTACAGTGATTCCGGAAATTCCCTTCACGCATTAAACTAATGGTGCTCATCTTTTTTCCAATTTTGAGCGTCAGTGTGATACACGCTTAGGTATGCACATGAGTTTATTAAATATTCAGCGAATTACTGTATCTCTAAAAACGTACCACTGATAGGCAAATTCCTCGCTGCATGAAAGAATACTACATGCCATGCATCTTCTTTGTGTGAATCATCATTGGGTCAAAGTGCAATGTGGGCCTATTAAAACAGGGCATTTTTTTTGAACAATTGGATCGAATAAAATATGCAGAATTGCTGTTATCATGAAATGGTACAATTGGATATGCAAAGTCCTCGCTACAGAGACTTCTCTGCGTTACATCTTGTAAATCACAATTGCGGTCCAAGTGCAAGTGGAATCAATTAAAAGGGGCATTGTGTGATGCAATTGATCTAATTAAATATGCGTAATTGACTGTATCGCATAAATGGTACATTGGATATGCAAATTCCCTTCGCTACATGATAGCTAAACCTAGGGTAGCCAACATCTTTTGGGTGAATAATAATTTCAAATGCAAGTGGGCCACTTAAAGGGGGGCATATCTTTGATTATTTTTAAAATTGCAACCTAATTCAACTTGCTTGGTCCCATTTCAACAACAAACATTGTCTCAAGTATGTCAAGGTAGTGTGAATACTATACCACAACACATACTACATTCTTACCTTTTGAGAATTGGATTCATGCACAGGTTTGTTTTACCTTACAATACATTAGGTCGCCTGTGTTTATTAGTTGGGCATTAATATGGCCTGTGTTGTTTGTGGTGTACAAAACAAGAATACTTATCAAAATGGGGGGGGGGGGTACACACCACAACAAAGGTATTACCATCAATATATATAGCTAGATCAATGCCCATGTTTCATTGAAATGGTTTTTCTAATTCTGCGTCAGATCTTTTGGGTTGCCAGCCTTTTACATTCTTGGAAAAATGTGAAAATAGCCAAAATCACCACTTCGGAACACCGTAGGCCGACTCAAATTTAAATGTGGTCACATATTTTTTTCAAAATAGTGTTGCCAACTGAATAAATTTCATATTTTTTACTAAATTTATTGAATTTTAAAGCGAATTTCTTTGCATGACTGTTCAATGGATTAATATATCTCTACAATGGAAATGTTGTGGCCCACTGGGGTGGTGTCAAATGAAAGACCAAGAAACAACATAAAAAAGATACTATAACGGCAAACCCCCGGGGTGCTACTCTAACCATCGCTTGTATGCAAATTATGTGGGGACATTCAGATAATACTCCCCAAACGGAAATTGTTGTACCCTCTACACGTGGTATCACAAATGGACATAAGAGCAGGAAATATAGAATACGATAAATGCAAACCCGGGGGTGCTACTCACTAAACATCTCTTACTTGTGCTCATTGGGGACTTTCAAGATTAATATCTCCACATGGAAAATGTTGTGACCCCTAGAGGTGGTGTCAAATGCAAGAGTAGAGGTATAGAATACTATCAAAATGCAAACCCGGGGGATGCTACTCCTACATCTGAGGTATGCTCTTGTTGAGGACTTCTCATGATTATATATCATCACATGAAAATTGTTGACCCTGGGTGGTGTCAAATGAAGCAGGAACTTAACGAACCTATAAAATGCAAAACCAGGGGTGCTACTCCTACATCCTCGGACTTATGCGCGTTCGGCGGTTGTCAACTGGCAGATGAATAGCTCCACAATGGAAATGTTGTGACCCCTAGGTGAGTTCAAATTAATATGGGAAGTACAAACAGTAACAATGTGTAGCTGGTTGCACAACTTTTTTGGGGACACCCTGGACTCGGCAACAGTTGCACCTGGTGTGCTGCTGTTTTGTTTACAATTAGCGGCGAAGCAGGCGAGACTTGTGGTTCGAGAACCGCCGTGTATTTTTTTTAAATACTGGATATGTGACAAAACTATCTTCGAAGATGTGACATTTCCTTCAGGAGTGGACCCTAGTGATCACTCTTTTTCTTGCCATCAGTCTTGCTTTGTTTCTTTTACGTTTTATTCAGCTTTTTCTGTTTTTTATCTTAATCTTTTACCCGCATCTGTTTTCTTGTTGCTTTTATAAACTCACACTATATAATTGTACAAAACAAGGTACTATGCTCTGTTGTGGTTGATTTGTAGACCATTTTCCGGTATGTTTTTCACTGTACCTGCCAAACCAAAGTAGAGGTAAAAAATGGGAAAACAGAGTAGAACGAATGACCATCCATATCTATAGGACCAACTGGCCAAAGGACAGACAAGCGATTGATAGCCACCTTCCCCCCCCCCCACAACACAACACACACACATTCACACCACACAAATACTACATTAACGCAAAGATTTGATAAGAGCACAAACACTCCTATTCGATTTGTACTCGTATTCATAGGTATTACAATTATAACTTTCAAAACAGGACTAGGATTGAAGCTGGATAAGCTGATTTGCCACTGCACAGCTTTCAGTAATGCTTGCAAACCGTATCACAATCTGATTTCCTGAGAAGAAAAACAAAATATTGAAAGCAACAGGTCAGGTCAGGTTTCCTTTGCTACTGGTATCCTGGTAACCAGTACTACCTGTCCCAGGGCCGAGTTGTCGGCGGCTAAACCGTCCACCCCATCCGATTTCTAAGGAAATCTGATGAGAGGGTTAGCTGGTTACCCTGGTAGAATGAAAAAGAAGATTGAGCTTGGTGGACCTCCAGCATCATTGTGTCGTGTATGGTGAGCATAGTTGCCCAAAGGCAAGGCTCACTGCCGAAAACTTTGGATTGACGTCAGGTAGGGCATCCGGTCAATTACTTTTTGCCTCCAATAAATCCTCACAGCAGTATTGCTGAGTGTGAGTGTATTCGGCCACCCCGGGGACAAAACCGGATTTAAAACTTGGTTTAACTTAACAAACATCACATCACATTAATCACTTTGCTTATAGTGTTCTTCCCACAATTCCAATTCTTCCATACAATTTTTGTACTGGTTTCCCATGAATTTATAGTGACAAAAAGTACCTAAATGAACAGAACTCATCCAATCTTGCAATTTAAGTACATTTTGTCACTATAAATTCATGTTACAACCAGTGCAAAATAGTATTGCCAGAAGAAATGCATTGTGGGAAGAACACTATACATCCTCTTGGTCCCGCTGTTCTACAATCTAAATGCACATGAAATACTCCTTGTGAACTTCAAATTCAGTAAGAGCATATAAAATGCCCCATGTGCACCTTCACCATCAAGGGGATTTGAGGGTCCCAAGAAATAATGACAACATGTGAACACACGTCTACATTACCATGTGGAATTAAAACCTCACAATTTTACTTCTTATCGGAGATGATCATCACAGATAGAGAAACTGGTTATAGTGCTCCCAATTCAGGTTGTTTCAGTGATTGTCTTTAACATTGTCTTGCACATTAAAACCCACTTACATCAATTACATTATTAAAACTGCTAAAAACTTACTTGCAAGATTGAGATTGATAACAGCCCTGTTCCCAGGGATCCAAAGTTGACCTTCCATTGACTCCATGCCATCCTCAGACTCCAGTAGAGGATTTATGGCTTCTATCATATCTGAGGACTGTGTTAAATTGAAGGAGCATGGAGAAATATATGTTAAATATGATTTATATTACTGACCAAGTGCACCATTCGTTAAGTTTTCCAAATCGTATCACATTTTGTTTTTAACCCCAATTGCTAATTATAACTTATCAGCAAATGTTCATGTTTAAGTAAAAATACACCTTATAGAGGGAGCAATTTTGTCTGCCAGACAAACCCAATTACTTCCATTCTAACCCCCAGTACTATTTGTGATGTGATCTGGAGCATGTTGGCCATCTCCTCCATAATGTTATTGTTTTTGAGTGATCCTTGATGCTATTTTGTATTATTATGGAAATTTGTGATTGCTTGATTGATTGAGTGAGTGATGTTGCCACTCGGTCAGTTCACGACTGCCCGCCTGTCAAAGTTTGAGTTCTATGTTTCTTTGACGACAACGTGGGATGACCCTGTTGGCTGCTTCTGCTAGCTCATAATAGAGACACAAAACAAGGGGTGTTTGCGCGGCAGCACGAAACCGACCATGTTGCACCATCGGGGTTTCCAAATCAATATCAGATTTTGTACTTTAACCCCTTTGCTGAAAAAACCAAGGACTATGATAGCTTCAAAGACCAAAAGCACCCAAGTAATTTCACATCAACCTGAAAAACCCTGTTTCAAGCAAACGGGCCATCTCAAGATGTCGGTTGCATCATTATGGTCAGTACATGGATTGCGTTCATGACCACAGTCCTACTGATTGGGCAACAACTGCTATTTTATGAAAGGTGAGCCCGCCGCCGGACTGTGCCCATCTCTCTGTCTTGGCGTTTGGGCCAGACGTCATCAAAATTGTTGCGGGTGGTGGGGTTCAACACTCCTCTCACACAGCGTCTGTTTTGCATTCATCCAGCATATGCCCGCGGCTACCCATTTATACTCCTGGGTGGAGAGAGGCAAGCAAGGTTAAATGCTTACCCTACGTGCACAAAACATTGGCGACAGCACTGCAGATACTGATCCAACGGCAGCCCACACTTGCCCACATAGGTTAAGGCAAGGCTGTTAACCGGGTAATCACCCAGAATCACAGTTTTACTATATTTTGCTGATAGATTTTAACAGTTTAATTAGGCATTTTGTAATTGGTATACTTATTTTCATTACTTGATCTGTTGTCAAGGCTTATTTTTCTCACAAAAATATTGAAATCATATATAAATTGATGATTGGCTCACTCTGATTCCATAACTAAGCTTGAATGGGACTTTTCAGTCAAAGAGCGAAAAACGTTGGCAAAAGAGCCTTGACACAGTTTATAAACCTAGTGCAAATTTTCAGATATGGTTCCTACTCAAGCTTTTTGGGGTCAATTGTTTCCATTGTTTTGGCATACTCAAATCAGACTTGTAACAGTCCCCTTCTTATCCTTGGTAACTGCCTTCTTGCCCTTGGTTACCTGGCCACACAGTGTCAGCTGTAAAACAGGCTACCATGAGTAAACAGTCCATTACCAACACTGCACGCACCCGCACACACCACACACCCAACAGTAATGGATAGAAGAAAACACACAAAGCACAAAGATTTGTGATGGCAAAGAGAAAGCAAAGCTTTGCTGATGATAGACAAACAACCATGTTTATGAAATTCCAAACTGAATTTGAAAAAAAAACAAAGTGAGTATGGTTGTTTAAAACAATATGAAGACAAATACAACTTTCCCCAACAACCACAAGCTGATTACCCAAAGGCAATTTAACTTACCAGAAACCACCAGGTCAATGATTCCCTATTCTGGAATAGATACATATTCTAAACAAAATCAAGGGTTTATACATTTCTGGTTTACTTTAGAATCTACTCATTTTTTCCTTGCAGTTAAATTCTTTTTTATTCCACATGAAACTACCCAAGACACCAATTTATGTTTTTGAATTACAATCAAGTTGCTTTAGCCACATTACAGAGAGGACATGTGGGCTTGAGCTCTTGCATCTACAGCATCTCTCGCATCTTCTATTTAGTTGTATTTGAACAAAAAGTGCATATCGTGGGGGGTGAAAATCAGAAGGACGTAACTCAGCAATGAAAGAAATTTAAAGAATTTCTTAATTCTGCTGTAATACTTACTTTTGAGAAATGTGATGTTAATATTTTCTACTAACGTTCATAATGGTACTGTAAGCAACATTATATTAAACTTTATTAAACAAAAAAACAATTTTTAAGTATAACAGCAGAATTAAAGAAATTCTTTAGTTTTCTTTCAGTTGCTTGAGTTACGGTTCCTTTCTGATGTCAACCCTCGATATGTTATAAGGGTTGTGATAATGCACTCAACTCATTTTTGATTTCCTCAAAAAATGCTAAACAGCTAAAAGTGTTATGGTGCCCTCAATTTCTCTACTATCTTGATCCCGGGGGTTCTAGTGGAAAAAAGAGTGGGGGGGGGTCAAAGGTGTGATAAGTGGGGTTGCAGGCTCGTTCAGAGGTGTGTTTTGAACGTGAACAGGAGAAATTTCCCGTGTATGCCCTTTTGTACTGCTGCCTCTGCTTTAATGATGATACTCAATCCCAGGGTGTACTTCGCCATAGGGTGTACAAGTTCATCTGGAATAGGCTCAGTCACAAGCCATAGAGAAATTATTTGGCATTAGGATGTTCATGATACTGCAAGTGAACAAAACTAAATTGCAACATACGAACATGTATTTCTGAAGTTTGTATGATTTTACACACAGCTTTGCTGATACGGGTAATTGCTAAAGTTTTCAAAAAAGTTGTTATTTATAATTTTTTTTTTTGCAGCCTGCAACACGAAAATATGCATGTTCCAGTTGGATGTTAACGTGAAAGTGTAGGCACCAAATTTTTTGGTACCTTCAGATTAACTCTTGGTAATTTGGGATCAGGGTAAGATGGGAAAAGAATGAGTTTTGGAGACCACTGTAGGTACAATATCCGAGGGAAGTTATGTGGGGAAGTCATGAAATTTCACATGTTTTGAAGTTTCCTTGATAGTCCACTACAGAATTCTAGCAGCTTATTATTCCTCAAAGGGAGACATTGTGCACATCTTCACACCAAAATACACATTGCATAGAACTTTACTTGAATGTAAAAAGGTAAAAAATAATATCACAGAACTATAATATCAGATGACATTAAAAAAGGAGGAACCATTTTAGCTTTGCAATACAATTCAGCAGTTATGCTAGCAAGACAATTGACAGAAAAAAATGAATTTGAATGACCATACATTGACAGGATCTCATCAAAGCCTTAGTGTGTGGGCTTAAGCTTCTTGGCTTCACAACACACAACAGGCAGCATCAGTAATCTACTAGCCATTGTCAGGGGGAATGAATTTCCAAATGATATCCCTATCTGATACCAGTATGTGCAAAGCAACAACATATATCCCAATCATATTGGTGATGTGATAAAGCTAAAAATGAGTCATTTGTTGCTATAAATATGATTTTAAGATTACAGCCAATTTTTAATATTAACTTCCCTCTGTATTGTTCTGAGGGACACTAAAATTACCATATTTCTGGAAAGTTCCAATTGAGATAGGGTTTACAGCAAAATGAAGCCCAAAAAAAATACATCCGGTCAGACTGCTACTGTCGCCTGGCATCAAGTTTGAATATTAGGCATCAGATGGACATTTGGACCTTGATCTGTGCCTTTAAACCTCATAAACAAATGAGGATTTCGTGTAATATCCATTAAACCAAGTTGGTTCCCAATTGAACTTCAACTTTTCAAGTGAGAGCAATTTTAATTTTCAGCCTATCTTCCAACTTGACCTCACAACTTGATCTCATCAACAAATGAGGGATCCCATGTTGCACCTAGACTCAAGTTTGGTATAAAATTGGATTCATTGAGTCACAATACTCAAATTTATTGTCAAGCCTGAGTTGAAACAAGTTAGTCTAAAAACTGGCCTCGATGACTATAGAGAAATATGACCATGGGTGAAATGAGAGATTTCACAAATCAGGTGGCCCTAAAAATGAAAGTAAGTACTATCAGGCCCGTAGCCAAGGAATTTATTGGGGGGGTGCGGAATGGCCAGAAGTGGACATTTTTGTCGAGAAAACAATTTTTTCGGGCTCGCTGCGCTCGCCGGTGTTGCCCCAAATTTTTGACCGCGCATCCAAATCGAAGAGCGGGGGGGGAGAAGAGGGGGGGGGGGGCGGGGGTTCGGAGCAATTGAACCATCCTCGGCGTTCCAAAAAAAATATAATTTTAGTAGAATGCGTGTAAAAACCAATGTAGTGACCAAAATAGTGGGGTAACCACAACACTGACCAATAACAACGCGCAAATTTAAACACACCCGAAAAGGACCTTCAACATGGTTAAAGGGACCTGGTCCATTTTTGGGGGGTCGTCGCACCACCCGCACCCCCATGGCTACGGCTGGTACTGATTTTGGGCCACCCTGATGTGAAGCTTTTCATTCAAAAAACATCCCCATCAAGATTAAGCTGAGAAATGTTTATTTGTATTACAAAAAATTGTTTTTAAATTTCTAATTCATATAGGAGCAATATAAAATTAGCCTGTTTTTATATTGAAATATAAGCAAATGAAAAATCATTTTTTTTCTTTTTAAGGACATTTTGTAGCCAATACAACGGTAAGAGAATCTATGAGTGTCTAAGCTATAGGAAAAATTACTATTTGGACACAATTATTGGGGTTGGCCTCAAAAATTCGTAGAATTTATAATATTTTTATTATAAATACGAATGGTGATATGAGTTTCCTAATAGACACATGTTGTAAAGAGAAATGAAAGATATTGTTTTTGCGTCTATATTTATTGTTTTTGTTTTGAGAACTGTCCAAAAATATCATTTTATATTTTTTTTTGCATCAGGTATACTTTACATGACACGGATTGGGTGTTTACCACTGAAATATGCATTTTCTTTCCGTTTAAGTTTATCTATATTTGCATACACTGTTGTTTTCTAATAAACAAAGGGCAAATCGGTAAGCCATTTGTGGACTAGAAACCAGTCTTTGTATTGAAACAAAATTGGAATTTCAAATTCAAACAATGAG
Source organism: Ophioderma brevispina (assembly GCA_023653785.1). Lineage (NCBI taxonomy): Eukaryota > Metazoa > Echinodermata > Ophiuroidea > Amphilepidida > Ophiodermatidae > Ophioderma > Ophioderma brevispina. Next base: position 28,751 of record JAMKCH010029640.1, on the reverse strand, counting down.
ATACGATGGATTCAACGGCAAAAAAAAAAACCAACACAGGCAGGCCTTTTTAGAGCAGTCGTTAGCGTCGAAGCCGGCCCGAGTCAGGGTGACAAAAGAATGTCATTCGATTTTCGTATCCAAGGTGTGTGTGCGTATTCATCAGCGCACAGTGCGAACGACGCATTACATGGTCAGTGAGCGAGTGTTAGCTATAGTACGCGAAGTACCGTGCGCTCTGCCATGACTCGGTTCAGCGCCTCATGCATACGGGGTAGCAAGGCGCACCGAGTAATTCCCGTATCATAGCAACGATCGCGGCGTGGCCTCTATCGCAAACAGTTTGAAGGGTATACATAAAAGGTAATAAAACACAACCCCCAAACTAACTTTAAGAAAAAATAATGTAGTTAAATTTTTAAAAAATCTCCGAAATTTCCTAACATATGTATAAAATCATAGAAAAACATAACTGTACAGAAATTCAATTACAAAATAAGAAATTTCATAATATTTTAAAGTATTTAATTCTTTTAGACTCTAAAGAAGACTTTGTTTCGCTCGCCTCTATAGCCCGATGGTGGTCGCATCGAGGCACAAAAAAGATTGGGCGAGACGAGCGAGCCCAATTATTTTTCAACTCATGGCGAGGCCAATAAATTTGGCATTGGACAAAAAAGAATCAATTTTATCATTAATTATGTTTTGAGAATCTTGTGTCCTCTATTACTATACACATTTTATTTTAAAAGTTAGTACATTGTAAAAGGAAACATAATTATAAGATGATGATGGAAGATGCAGAGCAAATAAAAATACCAATAGAAAATATGAAACAATGAGAAAACAGCAAAGCATGGAAAACCACAAAATGTGGACCCCATAAAGACTAGAATAACCTAAACACCCAGGAACCATCAAACACCGGAACTCAAAGCGTTTGGGACCAGCAAGGAATTCAAATAAAAAACATCAAACAGCAACCACCCAACACTGGGAAACACCAGACAGGAAACCACAAAAAACCCCAAACCACCGAAAGCATGGAACCACCCAACACTGGGAACCATCCAACGATGGGAACCACCAACACTGGGAACCATCCAACTCTGGGAACACCCTATTCTGGAATAGATAAATTCCCCTAACAAAATCAAGGGTTTTAATTTTCTGGTTTACTTTAGAATCTACTCATTTTTTTCCTTGCATTTTACATTTTTTATTCACATGAAACTACCCAAGAGACACCAAAGTTAATGTTTGCTTGAATAAATCAAGTTGCTTTAGCCACATTACAGAGACCATGTGGGCTGCAGCTCTCGGCATCTACAGGCATTATCGCATCTCTATTTAGTTGTATTTGAACAAAAAAGTGCATATCGTGGGTTGAAAATCAGAAGGCCGTAACTCAGCACTGAAGAAATATAAAGAATTTTCTTTAATTCTGCTTTTTTTTTTTTGTTGGTTGCTGTTTTGTTTTGTTAATTACTAATTTTGAGGAAAAGACCATCTTTTCACCTAGAAGAGAACGCCAAAGGATAGTAGATAAGGGTACCCACGGGGGCTCGCCGACGCTTCGGGGCGGTTCCGTGGGGGCGGTGGCGGCTAGGCGGGGGCGTAGTTGCGGGACCGGAGCGGCGCGTGGGCTGCTCGGGTAGGTGCCGGCTCTGGGGGGGGGGGGAGGTCCCTAATGTCAGGCGTGCCTAGCGGGCGGTGCCGGCCATCCGCTAGGAGCATTGCGTCTCCCGTGATGTCTGGGTGAGGTTGTCGCGTGAGGTGGCGGGCTGGGCTGGGGGGCGGGCCGGCGAGGGGGGGGTGGGAGGGGGGGCGGAGGGGGGAGGGGGGGAAGGGGGGGGCGGGGGGATGTAGGGTGCCGCTCCCCCCCCAGTAGGGTGGGTCGGAGTGATTGAGGATGATTTTGTTAGGGTTGTTTAATATTTCTACTTAAAGTTCATATATGGTACGTGTAAGCAAAAATTTTATATCAAACTTTATTAAACAAAAAGACCAATTTTTAATTATGAACACAGAATAGAAATTCTTTAGTATTTTCTTTCAGTTTTTTGTGAGTTACGTCCTTCTGTGTGTCAACCCTCGATATGTTATAAGGGTTTTGATAATGCTCAACTCATTTTATGATTTTTCCTCAAAAAAGCTAAACAGCTAAAAATTGTATGGTGCCCTCAATTTCTCTACTATTCTTGATCAAGGGGTTCTTAGTGGAAAAGATGGGGGGGGGTCCAAGGGTGGATACGTGGTTGCAAGGCTCGTTCAGAGGTTTGAACAGGAGGGGGGGGAATTTCCCTTGTATTGCCCTTTTGATACTTTTGCTGCTTTTAATGACTGATACTCAATCCCAGGTGTACCTTCATAGGGGTACAAGTTCATCGGAATAGCTCAGGTACAAAGCCATTAGATGAAATTATTGCATATGGAATGTCAGATACTGCAAGGAACAACTAAATCCATATAGAAAATGTATTTCTGAAGTTTGTAATATGTGAACACACGCCTGTGACGGATACGGGTTAATTGCTAAAGTTTTCAAAAAAGTTTTTTCTAATTTTTTTTTTTGCAGCTGCACACACAGAAAATATGCCATGTTCCAGTTGGATGTTAAAAGTGAAGTGTATTGCCACCAAATGGACCTTCAGATAACTCTTGGTAATTTGTGATCAGTGTCAGATGGGAAAAGAATGAAGTATTTTGAGACACTGTAGGTACAATCCGAGGGAAGTTACGGTTGTGGAAGTCAATGAACTTTCACCATGTTTTTGAAGTTCCTTATTAGTCCACTACGAATTCTAGCAGCTTATATTCCTCAAAGGGAGAAATTTGTGCACATAGTTCACACCAAACATACACATATGCATATGTAACTTTACTGATTTAACAAGTTAAAAAATTAATATTTATACAGAAGCTATAATATCAGAGGAATTAAAAAGGAACCATAGCTTTTGGCAATTCAGCAGTTATGTAGCAAGACAATAAATTGACACAGAAAAATGAATTTGATGACCATACAGTGACAGGATCTCATCAAGCCTTTAGTTTTGTGGCTATAAGCTTATTGGTGTCACACAACAGCAGCATCAGTAATCTAAGCCATTGTCAGGTGAATGAATTTCCAAATGATATCCCCTATATGCTTAACCATGTAGTGACAAAGCACACAACATATATCGCAATCATTTGTGATGTGATAAAGCTAAATGGCGTCATTGGTTGCGATAAAATATTGTTTTAAGAGACAGCCAATTCTAATATTAACTTCACTTGTATTTGTTCGGGTGACACTCAAAATTACCAATTTCTGGAAAGTCCAATTGAGATAGGGTTTACAGCAAAATGAAGCCCAAAAAATACAGCACGGTCAACTGCTCGTCGCCTGGCAGGCCCTGAAATTCGTCGAAGTCTGCGAGAACCTGTTCAGGTTCTCGCAAAAAGGCACCTTTGCGAGAAAACCTTTTCCGTGAGAACCTTCAGTTCTCCGCTTTAGGTTCTCATAGAAGGAGTTTTGCGAGAACCGAACAAAAAAAACTTTCTCAATTATATTGAAATAAAGAAATGGGCGTGTACTAGTCTTAAATAACACTTAAAAGGAACTCATTCCGGCAATACCCCTGAAGGATTTTATTAATACTGTTCGATTTTTAAATATTCATTGAATTCTATCGGTATAATATTCAAATGGGATAAATTTTTTTTTCTAAAATAGCATTGTGGGCCTAAATTATGACACTATCGTGATTTGAAAATGAAAAAAAAAAAAAAAAAAATATGTGAAAATTATTGCAGAATAGCGTCAAAGTGAAGGATGAGTCTGTAGGAATTATCATAAGTTACCACCATTTCCAGCCTGTAGAATTGAAAGAAAAGGAAGGCAAGAAGCAACGGGCACGTGTTCCAAGATTCGATTCTCCAATCAATTACGTGTGTGTAGTAAGTGTCCGTTCGGAGAGTAATTGACTAAAATCTCCGATCTGTCTTATTTTTTTAAAAGGTTGCTTCTGTTTGTGGTTTAATCATTTGCAGGGTATGTAGGGATATCTGTACTTGTTACGTACATGCGAAAATTCTGATTTTTATGATTTTTTTGATTTTGCGATTATCAGGTCGTATTAAGTAAAAATTTGCTGAAATGACACATTACTTACAACATTAATCAATGGTCTTTGTAATGTTTTTATCTGGCACTGGGGGTTCGCGCAAAAAAATCAAGAATTTTTGGGTCTATCCCGATTTGTTGGGTCCATTGCGAATTTCCACAATTTTGTAAAAAACCACCTTTTTAATGTTAATTTGCCAATAAACAACCACAAACTGATTAGCCAAATCTTATTATGCAAAGTCGGCAAAAATTGATGACTCACCAAGCTTCCAATAATTGCAAAATATAGTCCAAATTTATTTTATAAATTCCTAGCGTAGAACCCTACCACTAACCTTGATTCGTTGAACACGGATGCCCGAACTATTTTCCATTGTGAAGTGTCATTGAATATGGTTGAGCTTCGGTGCATTAAACAATAATATTGACGCATGCTATCAAATCTATCAACGAGCGGTATCGGGTCTCTGTTCATAATTGGTTTACTCATGGGATAAAAAAAATTTCCTCTTCTGGGGAATTAAACAGATTCGGACTTCGGTAGAATGCGGAAGAGATTGAAATAACAACTTCATTACACTGGACCATTTAGGGGCAAGAGTGGAAAACCCGTAACGTCATCCGGGGCAGGGGATTCCCCATGCCCACGGGGATTCCAACGTGCGAAAGTAAATTATACTCGGTTATGTAAATGAGGTATGCAAAGGGCCTCAGCCCGCGCGGTGCCATCTACATCTGATTCAAATATTTTATTCAGAATAAGAAGGGAAAAATACAGGTGATAAATGATGTGCTTCTTGACATTTTTCAGCCGAGAACAAATGTAAGAAATAAGGAAAGTTCAACTTTTTTTGGAAAGTGGAAAAGTTTGAGAAGGTTTTTGCAAAGACCTTTTTCGTGTTCCTGGTGGACTAGCAGGGCAAACATTAGAAAAAGCTTTTCGCGATTTTTTACTTTAACCAGAGCATTCAATGATGCAGTAGCCTATTAATATGATGTCATTAAAAGACAACAACAAAATCTTTTAAAGTTGACAGGAGAGATTTGTTTAGGATACAAATTCTCTCAAATTGCCACGATCGATTGTAGACCACCTACCAAGAACGTTCCGAAGGTTTATTGGACAAACAAGTACAAAAGAAAAACAGCAAACCTTGTTTTGAACTTGCCCGTCTAACGTATTGTCTCATAGAACTCCGGCTTTGACTTTCTGTCGTGCATGACAGAAAGTACTAAATTAATTAATATTATTACATATAAGACGGTGTATTCGGCTAAATCACTTCACGTGTGATCTAATACATTGGAAAGCCATTCCAAATATGCAAAAAAATTGGGTTCGAAAAAAATTGGGAGCGCTTCTTTCTGGAAATCTCATGTCTCTTTAAAGTACCTTATAATATTTACAATATAAAATTGCACATTGAATACAATTTTGTTTAGGATATAATCAAACCAGGAAAGGGTGATCACTTATTAAACAGGTACGTGAAAGCGCCACCAATACTTGCATGGACGGGTCCCCTTTAAGAATGGGATTTTTTGGAAATCCCATGCTGGCATCAAATGACATTTGAGGTGAAAGTCCCAAAAACTGGGTGTTTGCAATTGTTGGGATGAACTCAAATAAACTATGAGATAGCAGTTTAGCAAGTGTTTGTGAGTTGTGTGGAAGCGCCACTTATGCCTGTTGGAGGTGAGAGAGGAATTTGGGCTGTTTCAAGTTAACACAGTGCGAGGGTTAAAGGGAACCAAAACACATGTGCTTATTTGCCATCATTAAAGACCACTATCAGTGATTTATCCGAACTTGAGTCAAAATATTTGAAATTTGCAGGAATAGCTTTAAAAGTGAAGAATATTTTTTTTTTTTTTTTTTAAATTTTACCTTTTCCAACTGAATTGACTGAAAATGAAAAAACGGCAGTTTTCCAATGATACAAAATCTCCATTCATTACGTGTAATAGTAAGTGTCTCCTAACGGACAATAATGACCTAAAACATCCGATTTTTGTCCTTGTTAGGTTTGCATTTGGTCGTAACATTTTTTTGCAGGGTATGGTTAGGATACCTCTTTACTTATTACAGGACATGCAAAAATCTATTTTTTTCATCAAGATGGTTTTAAAGTCGGAGTGGATAAACGCCACAACATTACAAGTTACTCTAGCCATCTGTGTGGCAAGCAATGATTGGCAGAATATCACAGTCATTGCACAGAGTTGGGTGGTTGTCTCATGTAGCAGTACAAAGTCCTCTGGTTTTCCAATTATTTTAAGAATTAAGGGACATGGTATATACCACTAGGAAAATTCAATCCTAAGCAGCCAGAAACAAACTTTTGATTGGATGACAGCCCAACCATCGCAGTGGTTTTAATTCCAGTTCATTGACATGTAATGGATGATCTGACCATGAGTCTTGAGAGGATCAGATGTGTACAATGCCCAGATATAAGACACACTCAACACACAATCTCACACAATATTTATGCTCAGCAACCAAGGGCACAGTTCAGTGGGTTTACCTTGTATAGCATGACAGAACTGATCTTGTGTATTCTAGGTATCATATATTATACATAAAAATCAGGGGGGGTTTTTTTCTAAATCACTTTTTGAATGAAAGCTATTGAACTGTGCCATAGGAGTTCATACGACTCATAGTAACAAGCGTTGTTTAAAACCTGTTTCCTGTATGTAAAGTTTCCATTTTGTAACTCTTGCAATGGACTGTGGTTAAAATATTTAGAATCTATTGGATTGAAAAATACCCACAATGTTCCACACGCTTGGCATAATCTGTTCTGGTATTAAGGTTTCTCTGATGTGCTGAGCGCCTTTCATGGCAGCCGAACAGAGCCTTGATCACGTTAACCGTGGATATGCGCGCGTTTTAAAAATAAAAAAAAAAAACTACCAATGTATTCGAACCATGCCACGGGTGGGGGGGGGGAGCACTCACCTATGAAATGGATATGGCTGTATAAAGGTTGGCATTTCCAAACCCGTGGGTATTTCAAAACTTAAAGGTTTGATACATGAGGATGTTTAATGCACTGAAATATAATCTCTTTACGAGAGGGTTTCCTACTTTCCTACGATCTCAAGTTTCACAACTAACATTATTTATAACAATCCTTTGCTAAAGTGATGCGTTGTCTTTTTTAAAAAGACTATTTTTGTTGATTTGTTCGATTTTCTGATTAGCAAAGTCACTGATAGTGCTTTAAGTTGCACTTCATATGACACTGGAATTTGCAGTTATAATGTAGCCTACTGATTTTTTCAAACAATGCCATGCTATAGAACCAGGAAAATAATAAACCCGCAACCATATTTTGATCATGTTTATACCAGCTAATATGATACATTTCTCTAAAAATGTGATTGATTCCACAAAGCACTTTAGATGTACTGCTGATTTGTAGGCCCTCTATTAATTATCTTTTGTTAGTTCTGTGACATTCAAAATCTGTTAACTTGTTATCTTTAATTCTGTTAAACACTTCAAAGCGTACCATGGCCAGGAACAAGTTGGGGTTTTTGACCTAACTAAAACCATTTACACCATTGCAATAGCAAACTTTTCCCACCAAGATCAAGGTAAAACAAAGAAGAGTCCTTAAAAAGGGACAATCGCCCAATGAATTAGCTCTGACTTAAATTAGGCTTGGTATATTATTTTGCCATATCTGAATACTTTGCAATAGGGTGACAATTGTTGTTGCACACTCTCATTGACTTTAATTTACATAAAAATTCTCTTTTAATTAGGCAATCAGTTCTTTTGTCTAATTTGATATATCCGTATTTTTTAATGTACCTTACTGCACTGTTTACTAGTACTTTTACTATTAAAGGGACACGTTAAAGTTTTCAGAAAAGGGCTTCCCAATTTTTAAAGCTGGGTTTTTGGCCATCTTTAATAATGCATACCAAAGTAGTAATTTCACACCTGAAAGGAACAGAAAGGCAAAACATGTCATTTTAGCACTGTCAAGTTCAATCCCGGACTGGGGGGTCAGGGACATAGCGGATATGCCGGGACATAGCCGGCATGGACAAAAAAGTATTGCCCCGTATTAAGCCGGGATGTTAGACGGGACTAGGCCGGGAAGGTACGTTAGCTTGTCCCCGCCTTGCCGGGACAATCATTGATGTGATAGCTGGGACTTAAGACGGGAGGTACAAAAAAATTTCCCAGTCCGACGGGACATAAGCGGGGGAGGGGACTTTAAACACATGTGTCACACCATATAAAAACCAGGCTATCATGAGCAGTATCGCCAGTCAAATTGTTTTTAAAAAAATTAATATCAATGAATCACACGAGAAAATACTAGAAGTTTAATTCATAAAATCACCATCGGTTAGGAAGCTATTTGATATTTCGTGCTAACGACAGGGAAATTGTCATTTCATGCTTTAAAAAACACGGGCATTTTATATGAAAATGAAAAAAAATAGTGAATCGCATGGAAATATGCTCAAGAAATACATCTCTGTTAGCTCAAAATACAGTAGAGAAGGGCAGACGGCCAAAAGAAAAACGATTGTGTCCGTGCAAAGTGGTTTTCGAACAGCCGCTATCATCCACCCTCGCTAGTTAATTTCGTTTTTTTTTTTTTTTTTCGACCAGCATGTCCAACACGCATGTTTTCCCGATTTAAATCAAAATAAAGTGGACAGGAGAGTTTACACAGAAAGTAAGAAATTGGTGTTGGACAGTGTGTGTGATAGGTAACAGGGTCGTGTGAAACTGTCTTTTGTTTTTGTGGTGTTTTTTTTGGCGTGTAGTTGTTTTTTTTTGTTACAGCAGTAGTTGTTTAAATTCCCATTAAAATTTCCATTTTTATCGTGGGGGGGATCATTGCGACGAGGGTTTTTTTTTGTGAACCGCCGCGCCGTTCAGCCCAGAGAAGAGAAGAGTAAAGATGTCCAGGGCTCCTTTGTGTAATGTATGTAATGTCAGCTCAATTTCCCGCAAGGCGCGTCGAGCTGAGGTCCCCGGGGCCCTGGGGGGTGGGGGGGTGGGTCGTATAACATTTAGAGAACAAAATTAAAAAAAGGATAAAAAATCTATTTTCATGCACATAAATTTCCTTTTTTGTTTTATTTGGAAATTGTGAAGAAAGAGAAAGATTTTTTTTAAGTAAAATTGTAACCCATTAACTTCGTGATGGGGGTTTGGTTTGGCTTGGCAATAAGATTGGAATGGTTAACTTTTTAGTTCAAGCCAAAACACAATGTTTTTCAAATCAAATATTTACTAAAAGTTGTCTTTTAATTTGAAAATTTACCCACCACCCAAAACTACGGTTTTTCTCATAATTTGGTACCAGTAGTTATTACACTTTTATGATAATAATAAATTTTCCTTTTTTTCCAGGCCCCTAGAAATACAACTTGTCCAGATAGATCATTTAGTGGTTCGGATATCGCCGTTGGAAATGTGGATTTTTTTTTAACAAACCAAACTAAACGAGGTTTGTTCTCAACTTCTCCGATGTGTGGTGTGTGAATGGGTGAAATTTCGGCTCGGTTCTGACACTCCGGCGATTCAAAATGTAGTATGATACATTATTATATAGCAAGACGGTTGTCGCATAGCCGCGGACAGAGCCGGGATTGGCCGGGGGGATTGTACCGAGTTTTAAAAGCAGTCCCGCCCCCATTGGCCGAGCCCGAGAATATACGGGGATTATCACACCGAAGCCCGGCTAGCATGGGCCGGGACATAGCGGGGGGGGGGATGTACAAAAAATTAAGCCCGGCTACCCGGGCTTTTTCGTGCTCCTTTAGCGGGGGACAAAGCGGGGGGGTGCGATCACAACAGCAAATTTTGTCATTCCCGGCTAAGTCCCCGCTAGTCTGGGCGACCCCCAGGGCGGGATTGATTGTAATTGACAAGTGCATTATATGTACGATAATAAAATGCACCTTTATCATTGCACTATAAAATGGTTACTTATTCATAACTAATTAAATAATATTATGATTGTGAACTCACAAAAATAATCACATTAATCTGAGCTTTTAATTAATGTTAATTTGTTTTGTTTTGTAAACATTTAACTTGATATGGAATTCAATCTTCAAATGATGTAGTGTAGGCTTATCAAATGGTATATTTATTTTAAGTCTTCCAAATTTTAATCGGCAAGACAACCTAATGGAGCATGCTCCGTGTTGCATATCGGTGTTCGTCCAATTCTGTCTGGAATCCATTTTACACACACTTAATTGCGAGTACCTCCTAACTTCTTCAATCTCTTGGTATTTCCCCTAATCTCATCCATCTCACTGTATAACTTTGCATGTAGTTTTACTCTCAATAACAATTTTTGTCAAATGATCCGATCTTATAAGATTTGTAGCAATCACTCATTTATGAAGGCGTGTAGCTATACAAGTAAACTATTATCAATATTACAATACCAACAGGTTGGTTTACATGCATATGGTCAATACACACAGCTATATAGCATTGACGCCAATTCCTTGGTGGGTGGTTCTAAAAAAAAATTCAGAAGGCAAGATAATTGCTGGTCCAACATGTGTTGTATTTATACTTGTTTGGTGGCACTTTAGACCCAGTTAACATCCTATGTCATCTTTTGTTGCCTGCGAATCCCATGCCTGCGAATTGTTATGGCCCATATTATTAAAAACTCTACAGATATACAATTGCCAGTTGTGTTAAACAGTCAGGCCAACATTTCAAGTACCAGGCATACCAACGTGTTACAAACATTGCTGTTAAAACTTGTATATTACCTTGACTAAGGACAATCGCCCTGCTTTTGTCATGTCAAACATGAGGTGGTTGTTAATAAGAGAGTTAGTATTGTAAGTGGTTTCAACATTTTAAACAAAAATTACCAATGTAACTCAACTAATATTACAACCCGATTCAACCCAAAAATGACACTTCAAATTAGACTAATTGCACCCCACTTATGATACTAGACTATTTTTTAACACTTTTAAAAACCATAAAAAATATTGAAAAGCTAACGCATTTTCACATTCAGTAATATGTGACCCGCCACAAGAGCTCACAAGGTCAGTTATACCAACCATACAAAGCTGCAAGCTACCAAGAAATCAACAGTGGTTTCATTTAACTTTGCACCATAGATTTGGGGTGATAGCACAGAGGTTTGTTTCACTAACAAAAGTATTGTTCATTTCAGCTAATATCTCCCACACTTGTGTCCCTAAGAAGATAAAATGACTTGAGCTAATGAAGTTGATCCATAACTATCATCTACCTAGATAGCATGAATTTACTGTCAAGTGGTTATCAGACTATAGGCTGCAAATGCATTGCCTCTCTAGTCCAGCATTGATAATGCATTGGTTTCAGCTTTCACACAGCAGCACCTACATTGCCAAGGACAAACACAACTTCCTCACAGCATTCTTGCCTACCCACACAATTCATGCCAAAAAACAAAAATGGGCCTAACAAAATGTCACCAAAACGTCACATCTGCTCAAATTTTCAAATCCACAACATAACTTTTCAACGAAATGTTCATTACTTTACTTTTACTTTTACTTGCATACCTCAAGTTTCAAAAAGAATTGGACAAGACATAGAGACTAGTTCATGAGAGAATATTGGGTTTCCTACTCTAATTTGCTAACGTGATAACAATAAGCCTATAGCTTATGGCTAAAAATCTGGCATTTCGCACCTTTCAAAATAACGGGCCGCGCATTTTGGCCGTTTTAAAAATTAAATCGCGCAAAAATCCGGTGCCTATTTTTAATTGTTTATCTTTTGATTGGCACAAATTTGCGCGAACCCGTTTGGTTGTCGCAATTGGTATTTTTTGGGCGAACCTTCATGGGCTAACCTGTTTTCGCGGGTTCGCGCGAATTTCCTTCCTCCTTTCCGGACCCTGCCTGGCATCACAGTTTTTGAATTATAGGGCCTCATAATGAAATTTGACCTTGATATGTAACTTTAACCTCTAACAAATGAGGATTCTTTCTGTGTAATATCCCATAAACCAAGTTTTGGTTCCATTGACCTTCAAACTTTTCAAATTGGATAATTTTACATTTTCAGCCTATCTTACAACTTGACCTCACATGACTTTGATCTCATCAACAATGAGTGGATCCCATGTGCACCTATGACTCAAGTTTGGTATAAATTGATTCATTGAGTCCAATTCTCAAATTTATTGTCAAGCCATGATTGAAAAAATATTGGGCGAGACCAAGTCGAGCCCAATATTTTCAACTCATGGCGAGACAAAAATTTGGCATTGACAAAAACAAGAATCCGCAATTTTAATCATTATTATGGTTTGAGAATCTTGTGTCCTTATTTACTATACACATCTTATTTTAAAAGTAGGTACAATTTAGAAAGGAACTATAATTTAAGATGATGCATGGAATATTCAGAGCAAATAAGTACCAAAAGACACTATGAAACACTGAGAAACAGCAAGCTGGAACCCCCAAAATGTGGACACCACTAAAGACATAGAATCACCTACACCAGGAACCATCAAAGGCGTGGGACCAGCCAGGCCTTAAATAAAAAACATCAAACAGCAACCCCCAACTCTGGGAACCACCCAGAACAGGAACCAACAAAAAAACCCAACCACCGTAAAGCATGAACCACCCACCACTGGGAGACCATCCAACTCGGGAACGAGCCCACACTGGGAACACTTACACTGGAACCACCCCACACTCTGGGAACACTGAAACGGGAACCACCCAACACGGGAAACCACCACACTCTGTGAACCATCCAACCTGGGAACCATCACACTGGGAACCACCCCGACAGAATCACCTACTGTGACAACAAATACTGGAACCCAACCCAAACATGGAAGAAAGACCGAACTCACGACCACCCCCGCAACCGACACCCCCACCACCAAAATGAAACCCTCTTATTGTATCACAACCAATCAAATCAAATCAATCAAATTTATTTTTGTTCATCATCATCAAATCAAACATGAAATACAAGATCTTAAATTGCAGTGATCAAATAAAAATGGATTTTCACAATAGAAATCAATATCATTTATAGGATATAATTAAATTAGAAAATAAGTGATGACGAGTCACGCTAAACCGCTAACGCGAAAATGCAGTAACCTCACCTAACTTACGTGTTACTAAGACAAAGACAGACAAAAAAGAGATAAAATCAAAGGACAAAAAAGACAGGACAGACAATACGATACAAATACATTGGAAAGACAAAGACAGCCGAAAGTCAAATTACAAGGTAAGAATGTCAAAGAGTAAAAAGGACAGAAAATAGGAAGTGATGACAGCAATCCGAATTGATGAGACTCTTGTTCATATTTATTTTGAAGGCAGATGAAGTTGGGGAGTTTTTAATATAAGACGGCAGATAGCCCATAGTAGAGGGCCTGGAAACATCAGGGTATTATTAGGAAAGTACGGATTTAATTAAGTGGTTTTTACACGGGGTATTGGGCCTGCCTTGTTCATAATGGTGGAGTATGGAGTATAAAAAGGTTAAAAAAAATCCTGATCAATAAGGTAGTCCGGTAGAAGGTTATAGTTGTATGATACTGATGTGGCAAGGCTGAAGTTTATTTTAAATATCATTAACCTTTAACGTTTTGAGCGAGGGAAAAATAAAGGGGGTCTACACGGGAAGTGTAGTACATGTTCTAATAGAATCTTTTCTGGAGAATAAAAAGTGAGTCCAGAACAGCTTATTAGCATCAGCCCAAGATAGGATCCATATGATAGTAAGGTAATATAGTGAAATTATTACAATGTGAGAAGGAACTTTGAGGAAGGAAATTGTCTAACTTGGCGGATAACCCGTTATAATATCTAGCAATAATTTTGGAAATAGCGGGTATGGAAATTCCAGGATAAATTGTGTGGTCAATAAAGATACCAAGTGAAATTTGTAGGTAGTACTTGCTGAATCTGAGTATTGCTAATTTTAACCTTAAGTTTAATTTCTGGCTTATATATATTATTTTAAGTTAAAAATCATTTAGTTGGTCTTTTTTATATTCAGCGATGATTTGTCATTTAAATCAGTTTGAAATAATATCAAGTTCTTTATTATATTGTTCAAGTGTAGGTAGAATGGGATGTGAAAAAAAGTATATTCGTGTTCGTCTGCCAATAATTAAAGTGTGTATTTCAGAAACAAAGTGGAAGGTCATTAATGTATATGGGAAACAAAAGGAGCCCAAGGATAGAGCCTTGAAGAACTCCACAAGTAATGGTTGCTGGCTGGTAAGAGAAGGGGGTAGTAAAACAACAACCCGTTGTTTTCTTTAGATAGGTAGTTCCTTATCCAGTCGTTAGCAAGACCCCGGATACCATACTTATTTAAATTGTAAAGAAAGGATGTCATGATTTATGGTATCGAAGAAGCCTTGATAAGATCTAAAAATATACAACGGTTATGAAGTTTATTATCCAGATTCTCAGCTTATTTTGCTATAGAGTCATTAATTGCCATATGCATTGATCGTTTAGGCCTAAGCCAAAATTGATGAGGGGTGAGAAGAGAAGACTTGTTATTTGTTATAAAGTATATATACGAATATAGACGACCTTTCAAGAAGTCGAATGGGTGGAAGAATTGGAAAATGGGTCTATAGTTAGAAAAAATTTGTGTTTTATCGCCTGCTTGAATATTGGTATTATAACCATTTGCCGTTTTAATTGGTTGGGAACAAATCCAGAAGTAAGAGAATATTAAAAAAATGTGTGATAAAAACACTACTAATGGATGGAATAATGAGTTTAAGGAGGTATTTGCTATGTAATTCAGCTGCTTTGCTATTAAATTTTAAATTTCCTGTGAATTTTATAAGTTCATCAGGAGAAGATGGATATAGGGAACAGGGGGTATTGGTGTATTGGATGCTGCAAAGGGAGTTTAAAATCCTATTGATGGTTCAGGGATTTTGTTGGCAAGCGTAATACTAGTATTTGCAAAAAAAGTTGTTCAAGTTTTCAGCTATGGCTCCATTGTCAGTGAGTGATCCTTTCACCCGCGCTATTGTTAAAATCAGGAAGCTTTGCTTTTCTTTATTACGGCCAATAAATTGTTCAACGTTTTCAAACATTTCCTTAGATTAGCTTTATATTCAATTTTATGGTTATGTAGGATTTTTTTACTAATTCGCAATAAAGAATTTAAGTGGTTACGGTATTTGGATATTTTAGTTATTATCATCACTGGTTTAGAAATGTAGCTTTTATATAATTTATACTTTAATTTGTATTGCTTTTATTAAACCTTAGTGGATCCACGTTTGTTTTGGGTGAATTACGTTGAAATGGTTTATTTGTAATTGGACAGGAGATGTTCAGGAGTTGAGAGAATTTTGAGATGAATTGGATGTAGGCTTGATCTGGGGTCCTCTGTACTAAAAACCTGTGTCCAGTCAACAAGGGGACAATGCATTATTCAGGCTTGATCGCTATTGGAGTTGACTTACGGGATTAATATTGTGGTTTAGTTGAAGTAGGACTATAGTTATGTTGCGTAAGAAAAGACGGGAAAAATGATCTGAAAGATCGGTGATCATAACACCAGAATAAGGGGATGAAGAATGGAAATATCATTTGTAAAAATATTGTCAGCAGGTGCATAAATAATGGGTGAAAAAATTGGGCACTCAGGTTTTCTGCTGGCATTTGATGACTCAAACTCTCATTTTTATTGGGTCTCTACCATGTGTATAGTAATATAGGACGGAAGATTCTCAAAACATAATAATGGTTGAAATCGATCTAAGTATGTGGATATTACAGGCAAATGTTAACCCCCTTTTCACAACAGACAACATCATCAACAGACAACAGTACTGGACAAAGTGATCCCTGTGTGTCTTTCCTGCTAAGGCAGGCAACACAAAACTAGCACATCAACTGAACTTGAAATCTGCCTGGCAAGTGACTCATTCTGCTTGATTACATCACATATTTCGTATCTAGGCATTTAAGAGAGCCAACATCATGTCACATCAAATGTCTGGGCATCTTCTTAAAAGCTTAGATTTTCAAAACATTCTTTATCACGTTCAATTTCAATTTCCAAGTGGCATTTACATGCATGTGTAACTTAAGTGGCTTACATTGTCTTAGATAGAGGATTAGTTATACTCCCGGCTCAATATTTCTTGGACATGACATACACGCACGTATCTCTCGCATGAACTGCGCCCGGCATGCAATCCAACGGCGTGCTATTTTAGCGAGAAAGCGGGCGTACTTATCAACATGTCCAAGTAATTATGAGTCGGAGTGAAGTGTGTTCTATAGCTAATTATCAACCTTTCATGGTGTGTCCAGGCTTATCAGCTGCTAATTTGTGCATAAAGGTCAGTGTAGACACAGGTGCAAGTGAATCACAATATAAGGGAATAAAAACAAGTAGAGAATTATGTAAACAAAACAACTTGTGAGATACAGGGTGTCAAAAGGTTCTCCCAGTTTGAATGTGTAACTTCAAAACTACATGGAAATTTACAATTCAATTTCAGATCTGAAATTATCATACCATCCATTTATTAAAGTCCTATTACATTTTTGTTATCTTCCTAGTAGGGTTCCCTAGTTTTGAAAAAAAAAATAATAATGAAATTTTGGTTATTCTAAGTCAGACTTGTTTAAACAAAAAATAAATCATAAATAAATTCACAATTAAATTCTTAGACATGCATTGCTGAAATTTGAACTATGAAACTTTGAAGTTACCCACCCAAATCCAAAGAGGCCTTTTTGGCAACCTGTATAATCATCAAAATATGTACAATGTGGGTTAAATTTTTCAACTGACACACATAAATTGAACTGCATTTGAACAATGAGCAAGAGGAGAAAGTTTTCAAAATGATAAAAGCCACACTATTGGTATCAGAATAATTGAATGAGTCAACTCCTTTCTTTGAACTGATAAATAACACCTAAACATGCATTAACTACTATTGCTGTGCTAATACAGCTAGAATTAGCAGAATTCAATGTTTTGAGAAAATATGTAAAACAAATCAAACATACTGACAAAAATAAGCAAAGTAAAACTTCTATATTACAATAGGCCACATGTATCTGTCTGTCTGTCTGTGTGCCTGTCCGCCATTTTTCTCGGAGGCCGGGAGTCGTACGGTCACAAAACTTGGTGGGTGGGTGTAGTTTGGGCCGGGCCTGATCAAGTTCGATTGGTTAGTGGATTCGTGCCCCACAAACTGGGCAATCGCAAAAAATGGTGTTCAAACAAGTAGTGCTTTAAAAAGCCAGATGATCACAAATCCCGGGGACCACCTAGTTTTCTTTATTCGATTAAACCCACCGTTGTGTTTTTTCCAAAAAGAGTGGTTTCAGTTTTTTAGTTGAAGAGAAGAAAGGTTTAATGTGATTGTAACACAAATCATAAATTTTGTTCTGTCTATAGTGGTGAACCGATGGACGTAATTGTGTGTTTGCATCTCATACTTTCAAAAAGTTCTCACAGTATCTCGGGAATAGTATACAGCCATATTCTAGCACATACATGTACATAACTAGGCAGGTACAAGATTTAGGCAGTTCATAAATACTGCCTATCATAAGTGATGCAAAATTATGCAGACTTTACAAATGAGGAACTTTATTTATAATTAAATGTACAAATATAATACAATATGAGTGAAAAAATATTCAGCAGCAACATTTTGATTAAAATTGCAATCATCCTGAATTAATGGACTCCCCTAATATTTCAAAAATGCCTGATAGACATTGAACAGCCAAGTGCAGTATAATGGGTGAGCTTTATCCTTGTCTTAGTTTAAGGAACTATATTATTTATTTTTTTGGCCAAGAAATTGTCATCAAGAAATATAAAACTATTACTAAAGTGTGCCCTAAGAGTCTGAAAAGGGCTTTAATCCACCAGGCAGGTTCAGAAACCTCAAACATGAGTGGCAATCTTATTAAGAAAACAAACAAAAACAAAAAACAAAACAAACACTCATCTTAATGGACTGAAATCACTCTAGAAAGTGTAGGTAATTGAGACAACATCTAAGTCAACCTCAGATGGCCATCTGGCTTCAAAATACTATAGTGATAGTGGTCCTCAAGAGGGGATATAGTGTTCTTCCCACGATGCATTTCTTCCAATACAATTTTTTTCACTGATTGTCACATGAATTTAAAAATTGCAAGATTGGGATGAGTTCTGCTCAAACCTTTTTTCACTATAAACTCATGTGACAACCAGTGTAAAAATTGTATTGGAAGAATTGCATTGTGGGAAGAACATTATACCTCCTCTTGTAATCCTCAGTAATTCTGAAATAAAAGGTTAGCTATGTGCACATAAACCTGAGTGTATGTGGTGATTGCTTGACAAGCACAGTATGAAGCGTGACTGGTCAAAACAGAGGGAACCATCTTCGCAATTAAGCACAAACTTATTTTCATAACGAACTTGTGTATTTCACTTAATCGCTTCCAAGATCATTATTTATTATTATACCAAACCTCAATATAAGTAGGACTCAAAGAAGTTTACAAGTTTGAAATGCCTCATTCTTTCAATTTTACACTTTCTAGAGTTAACTTAAAGGTGCATGTTCCAAGAGTCTTTGGAACCCCCTGATTTATCCAGACATAGTATATCAGATGAAAAGCCGTATTTTTCTCATTGTCGTCCTGAAATTTGAGCCCTCAAATCCATTTCATTCCCAAGATATAAACAAACTAGAATTTCGCGGTTCTCGGCTTTCGCGCTCGCTATATTCAAAGAATATAACCTGTGGGCCGCCCCATGATCTTTGACCCTGGCACATGACCTTTGACCTCATCAACATATGAGGGATCACATGGTGCACCTATGACACAAGTTTGGTTCCAATTGAACTTCAAGTTTTCAATTTAGGTCAATTTTACATTTTTAGCCCATTTTTCAACTTGACCTCACATGACCTTTGACCCCCCTCAACATGACCTTTGACCCCCCTCAACATGACCTTTGAC
Source organism: Ophioderma brevispina (assembly GCA_023653785.1). Taxonomy (NCBI): domain Eukaryota; kingdom Metazoa; phylum Echinodermata; class Ophiuroidea; order Amphilepidida; family Ophiodermatidae; genus Ophioderma; species Ophioderma brevispina. Next base: position 9,637 of record JAMKCH010029640.1, on the reverse strand, counting down.
CCCCCTCAACATATGAGGGATCCCATATTGCCCTATGACGAAAGTGTAGTTTAGTTCCAATTGAAGTTCAACTTTTCAATTGAGGTCAATTTTTAAAAAAAACTTAAAATTTTGTGACACACACATCCACACGTACACATACACACATACATACACACGCACAACGGATTGCTAAGTGGTCCTGCCAGCTATAGCTGGTGGCCCACAAAAACTGCTGTTTTAATTGTTAACCATCAATATTAGTACAGTATTAAATAGGGCTTTGCAATATACATTATTGCTTCTACCATCAAAACCGCAAGTTTGTTTCCCACAGTACTTGATGGGGACGTACATGCAAGTGCCAGGCTCTCATATCAAGAGAGCACAATAGACATAAATCAGAACATGCACCTTTAAACCAATTGAATAAAACTACAACTATACAAACTACGGAACTATAATAAGGGATAGAAGTGAGCAGAGAAACATTAACCATGCATGCATACCAACGACCACAACGGACTGACGACTGCCACCTGTGTGAGTGTGAAGAAATGTGGAGTACAAAGAGATGGAACGTGACATGGATGAACGAACAGTGTGATGTGCATAGTACACCTGCACATATAGTTATTAACTGTATGCAATACATAAAATGCAACATCAACTGTTTGTTAATACATGGACTGAAAATTAATATTAGTTTAGGCCAAGAAAAAAAAAAGGTTTGTCTCAGTTTCCCGATTGCATAGTTACAGACAATCACATTTTACCACAATTTTTTTTTTTTAAGTTTTTTATTAACATTTCTTTTAAAAAGTGGTCAAGAAAGAAGAAAATTTGGCTGGGAAGCGGCTGAAAAAAAAAAGTTGTCAAAAAGTGCAATAAAAAAGTTCCATGTAGCGCTTCAGGGTTTGAGCTACAGTTAGCTGAGAAAACTTCTTTTTGCCTTATTACTACTAAATGAAGAATGTTGTATTTGTGTGATTAGTGCTGTCGAGTTCACATTGTTTAATTTGTGTAATATTTAGTGCTGTCCAGTTCACCGTGTAATTTGTTTAAGTGCCGTGTTATATACTCCTTTCGATCTCAAGTAAGAGGGTGATGTTATGCTACTACTCTGCATTCGCTGTAAGGTTTTGATTGTGTTACCTTTATTTGTGCCCACAAATGTTCCAAAGTTGGTGTGTGTGTTTCTTGGGTGTGAAACCTAACATGCACAGTGACATCACCCTAAAACTTGTGATTGGAAAAGGTGAAAATTTTTTTTTTTTTTTTTTTTACATCCACACGTACACATACACACATACATACACACGCACAACGGATTGCTAAGTGGTCCTGCCAGCTATAGCTGGTGGCCCACAAAAACTGCTGTTTTAATTGTTAACCATCAATATTAGTACAGTATTAAATAGGGCTTTGCAATATACATTATTGCTTCTACCATCAAAACCGCAAGTTTGTTTCCCACAGTACTTGATGGGGACGTACATGCAAGTGCCAGGCTCTCATATCAAGAGAGCACAATAGACATAAATCAGAACATGCACCTTTAAACCAATTGAATAAAACTACAACTATACAAACTACGGAACTATAATAAGGGATAGAAGTGAGCAGAGAAACATTAACCATGCATGCATACCAACGACCACAACGGACTGACGACTGCCACCTGTGTGAGTGTGAAGAAATGTGGAGTACAAAGAGATGGAACGTGACATGGATGAACGAACAGTGTGATGTGCATAGTACACCTGCACATATAGTTATTAACACAGGGGTTCTCAACAGGCGGCCCGCGGGCCAGATCCGGCCCGCGAAACTTTGGTGGTTGGCCCTTGAACAGTTTTGAAATATACAGCAAACATAGCAAAAGAGGGTACATCTGGCCCGCGAGCATGAATATTTGAAGGGTATACGGCCCACCATGGCCCGTGAGCCAAAATAGTTGAGAACCCCTGTATTAACATGTATGCAATACATAAAATGTACATGTAATCTAGTGATCAACTGTTTGTTAATACATGGACTGAAAATTAATATTAGTTTAGGCCAAGAAAAAAAAAAGGTTTGTCTCAGTTTCCCGATTGCATAGTTACAGACAATCACATTTTACCACAATTTTTTTTTTTTAAGTTTTTTATTAACATTTCTTTTAAAAAGTGGTCAAGAAAGAAGAAAATTTGGCTGGGAAGCGGCTGAAAAAAAAAAGTTGTCAAAAAGTGCAATAAAAAAGTTCCATGTAGCGCTTCAGGGTTTGAGCTACAGTTAGCTGAGAAAACTTCTTTTTGCCTTATTACTACTAAATGAAGAATGTTGTATTTGTGTGATTAGTGCTGTCGAGTTCACATTGTTTAATTTTGTGTAATATTTAGTGCTGTCCAGTTCACCGTGTAATTTTTTTAAGTGCCGTGTTATATACTCCTTTCGATCTCAAGTAAGAGGGTGATATTATGCTACTACTCTGCATTCGCTGTAAGGTTTTGATTGTGTTACCTTTATTTGTGCCCACAAATGTTCCAAAGTTGGTGTGTGCGTTTCTTGGGTGTGAAACCTAACATGCACAGTGACATCACCCTAAAACTTGTGATTGGAAAAGGTGAAAAAGTCCAGACGAAGTACATGTATTCCTACAAAGTAGCTATACTCACGATGCACTGTCATACTTTGACAATGATAGTCCTGTTTCTTTAACAGTACATGTACTGGAAAACAAATTAATTTTGAGAGCAATTTGATTTCCCAAATTTTGCGAGGTACTCAGATTTACAAAAATTGCCATGAATTGATCTGCATGAAGATACTTGTATAGAAGAATTCATCAATTTCAGTAAGTCAATGGCTGTGGCATGTGTGGTGTAAAGTGCAAGTAGTTATTAATGAAACCTAGGTGAGTTTTCCACTGTCAACCAAAAAAAAGCTATCCAATATTATTATGCAAAAGGCTGACTTGACAAAACAGTTCTAAAAGGGTTTCAAAAACCATATTAAATGACAGTACTTGCTTGACGAGTTGCATGACCGAGTGCCCAAAATTTGTGCGTATTGTGGAGTGTAGGGAGGTGCGCTCTAGTCACAGAGCAGTATTGCATTACATGAAAGCTTCTTTCACATAATAATAGTAAGTATTGTACCTGCAAGATGCACAAAATTAAGCAAATAAGATTTCATACACAAGTCTGTTTACAACTATTGCTGGTTCAAAATTCAACAGCCTTGCATTCGGCTAATTTGTATAGGGAAATATGAACTTATGGTTCCACAAAATTAAATTTTTCTAACAAGTGGAAGTGATTGGGAATTCAAGAAAAAAATTGCTGGAAAATTAACTTGTCTTACAGCATTTCACTACACACATCATACGAAATATTGTGCAGGGAGCATAAACCATACTTGTCTCTGGATATCAACATTTTTTGTATGTGTATGTGCTTGGTTTAGAATATTCAAACAATTTAGAGGACTTCAATATGCACTGCAATTGTTGAAAAACACGGCAATATTATTTGGAACCTAAATACACTAGAGGTAACTGTTACTCAACACCACAGAAAATATATCTCTTTTAAGTTTAAATGCTTCAAAGTGCATCATGCAAAATGTGCTGTAAATGTGCCACTTCATACTGGAATTATATTTAAAGTGTATCATCCTCATTACACCAAGCCAAATGTCCCTCATAAGCTTATATACGAAGCAGCATTCCAATGAACTTTTGACGCTTACATCTCAACTGCACACAAAGGACATGCCTCAAAAAAAATGCAGCACTTTAGAAACAATTTCCAGGCAATTTGTGATCTTTGGAAATTTTGTTTTTTCACTTAAAGGGACATAATGCTATGAAAAAAAATTGACATAATGATAAGGACCCTTACTGAAATCACTTCCACGAGTTTGTGCTAATCCCGGCTAATCCATATTTCACTTGCCAGATCAATATCTTAATATTGCCTAAAGTACAATGCCTGAATGTCGGTCTGAATGTTTTTGAATTATCGCAAAATATGCTCGATACACGGAAACTTCTGTCAGGGATGTGAACACCTTGCTTTTCTGTTCCAAAAATTGCCACAAACTGCCACCTCCCCCTTGGAACTCTTCCTGTTTTTACTGTTTTTACAAAATGTAAACATCCAAATTGTTTTCAAACTGGAAGTGATTTCAGTAAGGGTCCTTTTCATTATGTCATTTTTTTCATGCCATTATGTCCCTTTAAAGAAGTAAATGAATACTGGGAACTGGGAAATTTTGTGCAAAATTTTTGGGAAACTGAAGATTTATCCAGCTTGATGCATGGCGATCAAAATTCATTGAATGTATTGCTTGTGTACATGAGTTTGACCCACTTCAAAATTGTGCTTGCATTTTACCTAATAAAGCTGTTTTCAATCCTATGATTTGAGAGGTAAGCATAAACATTAAACATGCATACAGCTACAACACTAACTTATATCAGTTAAGCATGCATTGCTTTAAACAAATATTACCGTGTAGTGTGTGTGATAGCCTTCAGTGTCTTGAGTTCTCTTAAAAATAAATTCCCTACTTGTGTTGCAATTCTTCACCATGTTTAACATCAGCGTGTAATGTTCAGTACAAGCATTCATTTTGGTTTGCAGCATTATATACAAACATACATGCAGGTGACACATGCAATGTATGTGCAAAACCAGAGGGTGTTTGAATCATTCCCACAATGCATTGCACTGTGCCTATACTGATGTACTGTACTAAACACGTGTCAGTATTTAGGGATAAAGTGTTCCAAGAAGTTTAAGAACCACAAGACATTTCATGAACATCATAAAAATTCCCTACGTAATAGTACCGAGGGCTAGAAGATTAGAATGAGTGTAAAAGTCAGGGTTTTATGTGTTAATAGGATTTTTGTGGGATCACATGACCTTATTGAAGAGAAATTTCCCAAAACCAGTGCATTGTAGGATGAACTCAATACACCCTCTGGTGCAAAACCAGCAGTGACATCACTGAAGGGATTCTGTGGTATGAAAAGATATACACACCTCATCCAGTCATTTCTAAAGTTCTAAATATTGTTTTATATGACACAATTCCTCAGTTCAATTCAAATCAGTTGCAGATGTGTAACAGTGGTGACATAACATTTGATTTTTATCAATCTAAGATGCTTTTCCTCTTTTTTACTTCTGAACCACAGCACTCTTGGCTTGTCCAGGGTTACTTGGTTTGTGTCTTGTTGCTAAAAATTTTATCATACTGATGTCTTGAGTTTTTTGGATTCATGGCAGAAACACCTAAAGGAACATTCCCAGTTTTGTTCCCATGTGTTTTTAAAAAAATCTAACATCTGTAGTATTTTAGCATTTATATGATCTGAAAATCAGAAATTGATTTTACCTTTCTCCATTTGTCATCTTTATTGTTGCTCCTTTGACGTTTCATCTTGTTAGCTTCTTCCTGTGCATATCAACACATAACATACGTATATGACGTGTCCAATCAACTCACTGATTAGCAGAACACCAGAATGATTTTGAGGTATTTCGACAATATACACTAAGGTGTTAAGAGGGGTGTGTGCTTCCACTTAAAGTTGGCGGGTGTTTTTTAAATTGGAATTACAAGTGTGTGTGAAGTTAAAGATCCAATTACACAAAATAACAATTCTAAGAAAAAGCTGGGATTTGAGGCCCCTAGGTTAATGTTGGGTGCGTGGGTAGTGTGTGTGCAGCGATATTATTTGATGAGTGCATGACAAATGGTAATATTTATTATCACACAAAGTCTTTCAACGTCAAAAAATTACAACAGTGGTACTCTAAAAAGTCATTGCCACAAAAGTTTACAAGTGTCTGAACCTTTCAACACTGTAGAATTTGTCCCCAGGCTAGCTGGTCTTAAGATGGCTTCTCAAAGAGCCATTTTGAAAGATACTGACCGAAGGGGAATAAGCATGTTTGGAATCATTTATTTAACTGCATTTGCATGTTGATTCCACATTAATTTAACATAAATCTCAAAATGTTGAACTCTGAGCTACTTGAGTCACATGTAGGCTCTAAGGGCCAAGGGGAATGTAAGGAATGATTAACACAGTCTGAAACCATTCTGTCATGATCCAAATGGACTGAAATTAATTGCTACCACACACAAAATCAAATAAGAGAGATTCAGGGGAGAGAGGCATTTACCACTGCAGTACATCAAAAAATGATTCTTCAAAAGAGTTACCATCACTCTCCTTCAATGCACTTAAGGAGAGCTGCAAGGGAAGCGATTTTTTTTTTTTTTCCAAATGCACTGAAGGAGAGCTGCTGGGGAGCGATCAATACCGCTCTCCCTTAAAGAAGATGTCTGGACTGGACTTTTGCCATATATTCATGCCCATCAACAGTTAATCCTGGCTGTCATGTCAGGAGGTATTAGATATTTCACAGAAATTTCAGGCGAGAAGATCAGAATACTTCATTCAACAACACACCTTGTACTTTGCCTAGACTTATTGAGACAAATAGACTGGTGTACATGTGCTAAATTTGACGAGATTATTAATAATTATAGAAAAATACCACATAAAGGATATTCAAACACTTCTTCTTAGATGACTTGTCCCTCTTCTTATCGCCTTTGTCAAGATGGCCACTACTTCTCACACTGCCTGGTCTGTCCTTGTTATCAGCTTTTCTGGAAGGTGGAGCCTAAAAATGTACAAAAAAATAATACAATGATGACATTTCACCATTTTCAAACACTTCAATTTATTTTCCAAACCATAACATGCACTCAGCTTCAAATATTAAATACATGCCTGTATATACAATCCCCACCATTTAAATAATTTAAGGTTTAAACTATTCACCCACATCTTATGCTGAGAGGCTTTAGATCTCGGTCAATCAGTGATAAACCGATATAATTATCCAGAAGGGTTTTATGGGAAAGAGATTACCACCTTAAGCAGCGAATGGAACCAAAATACATTGAGAAAACCTATGAGAGCAACATGGACCATCAAGTGATAAACACAGGTTAATCAGTGATAAACCAGATAATTATCAGAAGGGTTTTTTTATGGGAAGAGATCCACTTCAGCAGCAAAGGGAACCAAAAAACAGAGAAAAACCTATGAGAGCAACATGGACCATCAAGTGATAAACCAGGTCATCAAGTGTGATAAACCTGATAATTATCAGAAGGGTTTTATGGGAGAGATACCACTAAGCAGGAGAAGGAACCAAAATACATTGGAAACCTTGCAGACCAAACTGGACCATCAAGTGATAACCAGGTTCATCAGTGATAACCTGATAATTATCAGAAGGGTTTTTGGGAAGGATTACCACTAAGCAGCAGAAGGGAACCAAAATACATTGAGAAAACCTCTGAGAGCACATGCGACCATCAAGGATAAACCAGGTTCATACAGTGATAAACCTGATAATTATCAGAAGGGTTTTATGGGAAGAGATACCACCTTAAGCAGCAGAAGGAACCAAAATACATTGAGAAAACCTATGGAGCAACATGGACATCAAGTGATAAACCAGGTTCATCAGTGATTAAACCTGATTAATTATCCGAAGGGTTATGGGAAGAGCATACCACTTAAGCAGCAGAAGGGAACCAGAATCATTGAGAAAACATATGAGAGCCAACATGGACCATAAGTATAAACCAGGGTCACAGTGATAAACCTGATAAAATTATCAGGAAGGGTTTTATGAGGAAGAGATACCACTTAAGCGCAGAAGGGAACCAAAATACATTGAGAAACACTATGAGAGCCACATGGACCATCAAGTGAGAAACCAGGTTTCAGTGATAAACCTGAATTATCAGAAGGGTTTTATGGGAAGAGATACCCTTAAGCAAGGCCCGAAGGGAACCAAAATACATTGAGAAAACCTAGGAGAGCAACATGGACCATCAAGTGCTAAACCAGGTTCATCAGTGATAAACCAGATAATTATCAGAAGGGTTTTATGGGAAGAGATACAACTTAAGCAGCAGAAGGGAACCAAATACATTGAGAAACCAAACCTTGAGAGCAAATGGACCATTCAAGTGATAAACCAGGTTCATCAGTGATAAACCAGATAATTATTCAGAAGGGTTTTGGTTTTATGGAAGAGATACAATTAAGCAGCGAAGGGAAACCAAAATACATTGAGAAAACTAGGAGACGAAACATGGACCATGATTCCGATCGGGGGGGGGGGGGGGGGGGGGGGGGGGGGGGGGGGGTTAAGGACACGACCTGCTCGATTTGGGCATTGGGGATTCAGGAAGGAAGTTGATGCCGTGTAATTTGATGTTGATGTTAGGTGGCATTGTCCTACCCCCACCCCCCCCGCCCCCATCAATTAGAATGATTTTGAAATGACCAAGAAAGTTCAAAAATTATCTTTTGAAACATTTTGAGAACAGCAAAAAAATTACACTTTGGTGTGCATTACATGTCGTCCAGCACTCCCGCTGGTGCATAAGAAAGGGTCCACTTCGAGCCCCACTCTCAAACAACTTTCCATAGGAATTTTTCATGAAAGGGGTAATGTAATCAACATTAATTTCCATGCACATAAAAATGGCCATTTGGGTTTTTGCTTTTTCTACATGTCACTCAAAAATCAAACGACATGGTTGTGTGAGTTGAGAAGAATAACCGAAATAATTTTGGACACAGACCGCTCCTTCGTTGTGTTGCTTTAAACAGTATGCGAAAAAAAACAAAATCCGGGGTTCATATGGACCTTCAACTATGTACGCAAGTGTGTGTTAACAGATGTACAACCGATTTGCCACTGTTCCTATCAGGCGAACCCTTATCTATACATAGCTTCTCCTTTCAACATCTATGCATGTGTGAGTGGAATCGTGAGAAAACTCACCTATTTGATGGCGCATTTGTCTGGATTCTAATTGCTAGCTAGTGAGCAGCGACAATAGAATCTGTTCATACGTAAACTTGATTAGAAAACCATAGTGCAACGAAACTGCAGTAGGTTTCACATATGACATGAGATGCGATGTTTGTTGCACTTGGTTGGCCCACTGAGCTTCATGGCTTTGAGCCACCGGAACAAGCCAGTGGACACATTACAATAAACACCATTGTAATGTACACATTCAATAGCTGCCCAAGGGCAGGGTCCCCCCCCTCCCCCATATCACTGTTTTTACACCATTGTGTTGGTTCTTTATTTTTCACTCAGACATTCACATCCAAAGTGATCACATCCTTAACCCACATAAAGGACAACTTGATTGGGTGTTCATAAGGTCAATCGTCGGGGTTCGCATACTGTTGCATCAGCATAAATGTATTGTGAGAAGTAAACAGCGTTTGGAAGTTTGACTTACAATGAATGCGTGGAATTAAATGAAATAAAAGGAAATGGGTTATTTTAAGTGGTGTATGTTTAAAGACATGAATAGTTACTAAATGACGACAGTACTAAAATTCCAAAAAGAAATTGTTTTAGTATTCATAATGGCAATGAATGTGAGTGACAGTTTGGCAAAAAACCCACTGTTTTGATTGCTGTGTTTAAGGAGTCGAATACCCGTATTCACTAATTTTAAAAATGATGATTGATGCCGATGATGCCACGATGATAAGAATAATGATGGCGGGGATGATGGTGGCAACGATGCAATGAAGAAA
>JAMKCH010029639.1:0-17837 GCA_023653785.1 Ophioderma brevispina | reverse complement strand
GAAAATTTCCTGTCTTTTGGTGCGTGCGTGAACATTTCCTTTCATAATGTCAGACCTGTATTTCTTGTTTTCTTTCAATAACAGCAAGCGTCCAATACAAACTTCAAGTGTGTATATTTATCACTACCTACCGGAGATTCAAGGGAATTCTGCAATGTTCCAATTTCGTATTAAGACCTCGAATGATGCTCATATTGCCTTGTCCAGGGAAGCGCAAGATCGGAAAATCTGTATGAAATAGGTTCGTTTTAAATGTCCTCTCTCTATCTCTCTCTCCCGCTTTCTAAAAACAAGTAATCTTGAATAATGGAGTAAATGCCATTAATATCTTCTTTAAGTTGTTTTATGGCAGGCCTGTACAGATAAGAATTTTGTGTAGAGCAGGGTGAAAGGTATCCCGAAACTTATGAATAGAACATAATACCAGGTTACCTTTATACAAAGAGACATTACACTAATGGTGCTTTAATAACTCGAACCATGGAAATGTTCCATAAAGGTACGTGCGTTGAATTGTATGCTGACCGAATTCATGCAGTGTCCCCTGGTTAAATTTAACATACTTTGGGGTTGATGTGTCACCACTTAAATCAAAACTGTTCTTCCCTAAACTTAAAATTGAAGGCAAATGGCCTATCCTTCTGTTCACGCAAAAAAAAAAAAATTAAATAAAACTTGTATGGTATTGTATATCCTGATAGATTTCATTTTTCAGCTCAACGTGGATTTTTTTAAGGATCTTAGCCAAAATAGCTAACTGTCGCAATTTTGAAACAAAGTCACTTCCGATTACCTAACAGAATCAAATCAGTCTTCGGAAGCATTACAGCCTGTAGGGTCATGGAAATTATTTTTTTTATCTCCGTTTGAACGAGATCCTCACTCGTTTTGAACGAGTTACTATCCCAAAAAAAACCCCCCCCCCCCCCCCCCACAAAAAAAACCCTCGTTGTACGAGTTACATCTCGTTGTTGTACGAATAACTATCTCGTTTGGAACGATTTCATCTCGTTTGTACGAGTTTGGTTTTGTTTTATAAAATTAACTCGTTTGTACGAGAAACTATCTCGTTGAACGAGTTTCTGTCTCGTTGTCACGAGTTATTAACTCGTTTGATGATATCCTATCTCGTTTGTAAGAGATACTATCTCGTTTTGACGACTTATTATCGCGTTTGTCCGAGTTATTAAGTCCGTTTGTATGAGATCTTCTGTTTGTTAACGACATACTATCGAGTTTGTACGACATACTATCTCGTTTGTACGAGGTAGTATCTGGATCTATCGCGTTGGAGAGTATTATCTCATTTGTACGATTTATTATCTCGTTTGAACAGATATTATCTCGTTGAACAGGATACTATCTCGTTTTAACTAGATACTATCTCGTTTGAACGTGATACTATCTCGTTTGAAAGAGATACTAATCTCGTTGAACGAGATCCTATCTCTTTGAACGACTACTATCCGTTTGAACGAGATACTATCTCGTTGAACGAGATCTATCTCTTTTAAACGAGATACTATCTCGTTTGACCGATATACTATCAATCGTTGACAAACGAGATACTATCTCGTTTGACCGACTTACTATCTTCTCGTTTGAACTAGATACTATCTCGTTTGAACGAGATACTATCTCGTTTGCAACAAACGAGATACTATCTCGTTTGAACGAGATCTATCTCGTTTCAACGAGTTACTATCTCGTTGTACGAGTCAGTATCTCTTTTGAACAACATACTATCTCGTTTGGACAAGTTACTATCACCCTCGTTTTTTTGTGTTAAAAAACGAGTTTATTATCTCGTTTGTACAAGATAATATCTGTGTGAACGAGTTACATCTCGTGTACGAGTTATTATCTCGTTTTGTACGAGTTGTATCTCGTTTGGATGAGATGCTATCTCGTTTGCCGAGTACTATCTCGTTTGTCCAGTTATTATCTCGTTTTGACGAGATATTAATCTCGTTTGAACGAGATACTATCTCGTTTGTACGACATACTATCTCGGTTTTGTACGACTAGTATAGTATGTCGTTCAAGGAGATAATATCTCGTACAAAAGAGATAATAACTCGTTCAAACGAGATAGTAACTCGTTCAAACGAGATACTATGTCGTTCAACGAGTTAAAAACTCGTACAAACAAGATAGTACTCGTTCACAGAGATAGTATGTCGTTCCAACGAGATAGTATTCATACAAACGAGATAGTATCTCATTAAAACGAGATAATAACTCGTACAAAACTAGATCGTACTCGTACAAACAACGCACCTGTTTCAAACGAATATAGCACGTAAACGAGATAATAAGTCGTCCAAAAGAGATAGTATGTCGTCCAACGAGTTAATAACTGTACAACAAGATAGTATCTCTCCAAACGAGATAGTATCTCGTTTATACTCGTACAAACGAGATAATATGTCGTACAAACTAGATAGTATGTCGTACAACGGGATAGTATCTCATACAAACGATTTAATAACTCGTACAAACTCGATAAGAAGTCTCCAAATAGATCGTATGTCGTACAAACGAGATAGATCTTCATACAACTAGTTTAATAACTCGTAACAAACGAGACAGAAACTCGTTCAAGCGAGATAGTTTCTAGTACAAACGAGTTAATAACTCGTACAACCGAGATCGTAACCAACTCGTTCAAACGAGATAGTATGTCGTACAAACGAGATAGTAAAGTCGTACAAACGAGATAGTAACTCGTAACGAAACGATAGTAACTCGTTCAAATGAGATAGTAATCTGCGTTCACAATTCAAGCCAAAACACAAAAACGAGAATAAAAAAATAATTTTCCATCCCCATGACGGGCTCCGTAAACAATAGTCATCCAGAAGGTTTTCTTTGTCCATCGGGAGCATAACAATGCATTTTATTCCGTGTTTTGAATTCACGATCGAGGACAGGGGCGACACCACAGAGTGGGAGGAGCGGCCGTCCCCTATCCTTATAAAAATGGAAAAAGAAGTAGGAAGAAAACAATCAGAAAAGAAAGTAGACATGGGAAATTTTTTTGCCAAAAATTATGCCCTAAAATTCGCGCCATTTGTGAAGACTTTCTACTTCCGAGCGGGGCACATCTAGACTCCCCTCAGACACTCCCTTTGCACAAGCTTGACAACCCTGCGCTGACACACCGCCTCACATCGACGACCCACCCTATCAAAATACTCTGTCTCTGCCTACTGACCGTCGGACTCTCGCTCTTCCATTCGGAAGTATTACTACTATTGGCTCTAGCATATTGTAATTTTGTATGTAGTGGTGTATAGTAGTAATGGGGGGTGAGATGACAATCCAAAAAAATAACACAATTATTTATTTTCTTGCATTAATTGTGGAGGTTTTGGAGCAACAAACGGTCAGAATTTCGCCTTGGTAAAAAATGTTGCAGCCAAGTGTCTGTACCAACTCCAAATATTCTACTTCTAATTGATACCGTGCATTCTACGTTTCATTTGCTATGGCAATTTCAGAGTTGGGTCAGTGGGGAAGAACCATTTATGGAGTTCTTTTCATAATGACCCATTTCCGGTGGCATTATGTTTGGGATATCAACAGGCTGGGGGAGTTCAGGTGTGTGGGGTGGGTTTTCTGAATCGCACATCAAATATTCAAATAAATTACGATTCGTGTTCACACCGTGAAGATTCACCGCAATGTCTTGATATGATACAACTTTCAACAGTAACCAAACCAATGATTTCTACGTGGCTTCTGGTCTTGTCAACCATCATCAAAGTTCAATCGCTCTTCAGTGATGAAATTATGGCTGTGATGGTTACCAGGTTGAGGACGCAGCATCTTAAAGCAATGCTCAATTGTACGCTTTAACTTGAATCAGAGACACGATGCAGCTTTTTTAACCATCATACTATACCACCTATTAAAACAGTTCAAATGTTTAATTTGTTCACGCTTCTTTGAAAGTTATGTCACCACATCCAGACTTTCAGTACCGTTTTATACTTCCCAAAATTAAACTATGAAGGTGAAAGAATTACAAAAAACACCCTTTCACTTAATCGTATCTCTGGATCTAGGTACACCAAAATGGTGATGGGATAAACGGGGAATTTAATATCTATTTAGGCTTTCATAACGATATTAATACTTACTGAAGATGACACAAGAATATTATTTAATATTTTGTTTTCTGAAGTTACATTTTTTTTGGCACCTCTGTATTGCTGATGATATTTAAAAAAAACACTTTCGTTTACAAAGAGACGTCCTCTTGCTAGATCGGTTTACATGCACTCCCGTAAGATTTCACAGGTACATTCATTCAACTAAATGGAACTAGAAATTTTCCCACTGGAAATTCTAATTCGATTTAAATGAAATTCCAGCCCATAGCCCAATATTGTTTTGTAAATTTATTTATTATATTGTATGTAAATCTCGCCTGTTTTTAATAATAATCAATATTCTTCTAACAGAATGTCCTAAAGGCGATTTTAATATTATGGTAGAAGTGCCCCAGCATTCCACTTCCATCCCCGTAATTTTCACGGTCATTTGTTTACAATGTTATTGTAGTGATTAAAAGTGTGTTTGGGGGGGGAACGAAGATTGGTGGTTCCCACCCTTTACAGCCGTTTTTTCGTTCGCTATTGGTGTGTTTATTTCGAAGGGAAAAGGTCATGCCAGGAATAAATGTATGTAACACATTTAATACAGAACATGCTTTTAACATAAAAAAAAAAAACTAGAAAAACGCCCAATTGGGGGAAAAAAATTTAATTTTAAAATTTATTTAAAATTCAATGTTTTTTAATATTTGTAAACAAGTTTAATTTCGCAAGCAATAATCAATAAAGTTTCTCCTTAAGTTTGTCGTTATAGGAGCGTTAGAGATGGCTAGGATGTGTTTTTATATTCATATGTTGAAGAAATACCACATAAAACTAAATAATAGGGTTTTAATTTGAAAATTTGAAACTTTTTACCTCTTTACTAATGTCTTATTTTACCAAAATAATCATACGTTTTGGTGGCACTAAACACATCGACCCCTTTTCAAAACCAACACCCGAATGACTATTTGCTCAAAAGCTTAGTAATGTACACTTTAAGAGGTTGTCCACCTGCGTTTCAATACAAAGATTGATAAAATCCTCATTTCATATTTTGGTATAATCTTTTCGCTAAAGTGGTTTGCACTTTTAAATTTAGGGCCATTGGGTGCTGGATCTGTATCCCAGAACTTATAACCAACATTCTAGATTATGAATTATGAAGCAAAAACTAATTCCACAATATGCAGGCAATCAACAAAAACAAATAAACCAGAGAATAACTGTCCAATAATAATTTGAGAGTAATTCATCAAGTCATTCATGTCAAGGACAGCAGCGAGCTCGTATTCATCAGCGAGGCCTTAAAGGGCATCATACTCGAACTGAATTAAGAACAAATAGAGTACACATTTATAAACGTACCAGTTTAACTTCAGCATGGTAGGGTTCTGAAGGAGAAAATCATAATTTTTACTATCGTAAGTCTTTATTGCTTTTGTTAGTAGGACTGATCCATATTTTTTATTTTTTTTTTATTTGTACAGTGGTCAAAAATCAGAAGTTGCCTCCATTTTGGGAAAATGAAAGAAGTGTTGTTTTTTTTTTTTTTAAGTGTTTATTTACCTTTTTTTGTACCATCTGCAATGCATAGTTGTACCATGTTAGGGACAAAATAGGTTCATAATGCAACATAATCCAATTGGTTTTGACCTTCTTTGACCCATCTCTCCCGTAAGTAAGTCATTTACATAATAAAAACTATACATTAGGAGTCCCCTCTAGCTCAGGCATAATTTGCAAGTATTTAAAAATATAATCAGATAAACTTTTAATATTGACCCCTGTACAAATTGAGAATTGACCTTTTTTACCATTTTGTCATTTTACCTTAACCCCAACCATGGTCGTAGGTGGTACAAACTATCATTTTTGGAATCCTTATGACTTGATAGACATATGGCATACCTATTTTCAAATTTTCACAACATGATTGGGGCATTTTAAAAAAGTTGACCCTGTGTAAACTAAATTGCCATTATTTCTATTGAAAAAGTGATACCACAAATTTGAGATACTACCGTACCTACAGTGATTGCGATGGTCCATACTACCAAAGGTGTTAAACCTTTCTGAAGTGGGGGGGGACTTGAAAGAATGTTATTCTACTACTCTGATTCTCTGCATCGGCATGGTTGTGCTGCGGCTGTTGTAGCCTCTGACAATATAACACTGGCGGCCATTACTGTTATGTTTTGTTAGGGCCTAAACTCAAGAAAAACAAATGTGATGATACAATGCATCCACGAAGAATTCAACTATACAGGAACCTTGTGCCCCGTTTGTGTTCAGTTTCATGCAGCTCATGATGCACAGCCACCTAGAATACAACGTTCCCGGGTCTCACGGCTATTGTAAAATCACTTTAGTTTTGGAATTTCCCTTTAAAGCATGTCATGTCATAACCCTATGATTTTTTAATGTCAAGTTTTTTTTATAAAATCTATGGTGTCTCATTAATGTTCATGCATTTTACATTAATAATTGAATAGGATGAGGGAAAATAAAATTGTTTTGGGGTATGCTAGGTGTTTTTAAAGCATGTCACGGATCTTGAATAACATCTTGAAAAAGGTCGCATTTAACTGTAAATCTAATAAGGACAAAATCGGATAGTGTAGTCATTACTGTCCATGTACACAGACTTCATAAAAAGCTTAATCTTTATTGTGTCGTAGCGAGAGAACATGCTATAATTGTAATTTTATTCTGATACATGGCGTTACCCAAAGTTGGTTTGTTTCCCACGTTGACTTTATGGTGGTGTATGTGCAAGTGCCAGGCTCTCATATCAAGTAGAGAACACAATAGACATAAATCGGAACAAGCAAACCTTAAGTTGTTCATGCATTACAGTATACACACTAGTGCGCTTCGTGAGTGTGGCCTGAGCATATATCAGAAAATTTGTGGACTGAGACTGGGTTGTTTGTTCACTTCTCTTAAAGGCATTATCAGTGAATTTGTTAAAAAAATGAGAAACTTGAAAAAAAATCGCCAAAAAAGTCAGATTTTTGTATGGTATGCAGCAAGTATAGGAACACTAACATACCCTGCAAATGATTAAGACCGGAAAGCCCCATAATAAGCTGACTCCTCATGTGCGAATGGCGATTGGCCTAACAGACTGAGAAACCAGACTGGCCGAGCTAAGGTTTCCTTGCATAAGTTGGGTCTACCTGGAAGCATATCAGGACACTACCCGTGATTGCGGAACTGCACAACAGACAATGGAACATCTCTGGGCTGCCCAGAGATGCACAAACAGGACCTTGCGGAATTAAGTTAAGCAGCCACAAGTTTTTTGGACCGATAAGAAGGACAAAATCGGTTATTTTAGTCATTACTGTCCGTACGGACACTTACTACCACATAATGTGGCCATAACCCCTATTTATAGGCAATGCTGTTCTTCACCCAAAGACCCTTATTTTTTTGCACGTTCACTGAATGAACCCTGGGTTTGAAAAGCCTTCATTCATCGTATTAATTCCATATGTGAGTGATCCCGGTATGTCCTTGACAGGAGTCCTGAGGCAACAAAATGGCATTAATGAGGGAGTTTTCCGTAACCTGACCCTCTGACAAAACCTTATGATTTCGGAAACCCTTCAAACCGGTTTTTATTCCGTTAATGTTTCCGAATTCATAAGTGTGTCAGACACAGTGTCAGATGGGTCAGGTTACGGGCAACTCACAGCAATCCACCTTATAACTGCTCAATTTGTTTGGTTGTATATACATAGGCATCAATCCCAGTGGGCCTTACGACACTTACTAACACCACAACAATTGAATTGGGATTCATAATCTAAAACAAAGAAAATTACCATGAGAATTCTAGAGACCTATCATTTACCTCTAAGCCACTCTTACAAGTTTTTAAAAAAATATTTTTGACCCTTCGGCCGTTTGATCCCCTGATGGTGTCCCTTTAATATATATATATACAAACACTGGGTATTTAATAAAGAGCTTAAAATAGCCTTTGGATGATTTAAATTCGTTTATTAAACCCCCAACAAATGACAATTTAGCAAGTTTTTGTTTTATGGCATGATTCATAAAGCTAAGTCTCATAGTATTTATTCCTTGTTACAATGGAACCCCTTCCACCACTGGCGAGGGCCAAATTGTGTAAAACGTTTTTCTATCGAGTGTGAACTGCGCACTCGCACTATGATGAGATTGCTATTTATTCAGTATTGAATACGTGTTTACACAATTTGGCACTCGACTACCCTCTAACCTTGTCTCAACACACACCACAATTACTTACAGAACAAGACATACAGCCATATAAAACTAATTTTTTTGCCTTTCGCAGGGAACTACTACCAAATCTGAGTAAATCAGAAAAATTGGTGACGCATGCCATATGGGGATTTATTTGTATTTTTGGACTTTTTGAACATCTAACATTAACAAACACCAAAAAGTGGTACTTAATTATCAACATTTCCTCTAAATTTTTTTAACCTTTTTTTGTCAAAAAAAATTAAACAAAAAGTGAACTTCCCCCCCCCAAACAACACACTGCAGTATACCCTACTTTTCCAATCTGTGTCAGTTGGCAACTTTTGTGTAAAGAAGTTAGTGGATGGCCGTAGAAGTTTTTATAGGCCACCGGACTCATAGTCCACCTTCAACGGTAAAGAACTGTACTATGGCTCAGTGGACTAATATCCTATCTCCTTGTTAACACACCGTTTCAGATGGCTGTTAGATCCTTGCACTCCAGTCAGGGAGAATTTTGTTTATGTCTTTACGTGTAGATTGCACAGAACTATTCTAGTGTCAAGACTCAGGGAGGCTTATCAAGGTTTTTATTCAGTCAGAAACCATAATGACCGAATGTTCCAGGAGATGCAGACTGCTGGGGATTTATAAGACACTGACTACTACTCAATGATGGGATGGTGAATCATGCAACAAGACGATTGTGATGCACTGTACCATAACCTAATGATTAAAACTACAATCAGTCCCCGGTCAGGATCTGTGCCAATACCTTGCATCTGTTGGTCCTGCTTAACAACATTGTCTGAATTAAGGGGGAACCTCGCCAATGATGAGCTAGAAAAGTTTGAAAACTTTTTAACCCAAAATCCCTCTACTTTCAACAATTTTGCCCCAAGAAAATTTACAGCTAAATGTCACCCAAATAACCCTATTTATTGGGCAATATGGCTGTCTTTCATTCATCTTTCAACCCAACACCCCTATTTTTTCACGTTCACTGATGACCCTGGGTTTGAAAAGCCTTTCACATCGTATTAATTTCATATGTGAGTGATCCCGGTATGTCCTTGACAGGAGTCTGAGGCAACAGAAATGGCATTAATGTGGAGGGAGTTTCCGTAACCTGACCCCATCTGACACCCTTATGATTTCGAAACTCCCCTCATTAATGCCATTTCTGTTGCCTCAAACTCCTGTCCAGGGACCTACCGGGAATCACTCACATATGAAATTAATACGATGAAAGGCTTTTCAAACACCAGGTCTTCAGTGAACGTGCAAACAAATAAGGGTCTTTGGTGAAAGACAGCCAATATTGCCCATAAAGGGTTATTGGGGACATTTAGCTAAATTTTTTTGGGCAAAATTGTTGTAAAGTAGAGGACTTTGGGTAAAAAGTTGTCAAACGTTTTCTAAGATCATCATGTAGAGGTTTCCCCTTTTTCAGTACACTTTTTGTTAAGCAGGACCAACATATTGCAAGGTAGTGGCACGATCCTGACGCTGATGATGTATTTTTATCATTAGGTATGGTAAGTGCATTCCAATCGTCTTGTTGCATGATTCCACCATCCCTCATTGATGTAGTCCAGTGTCCTTTCATAATCCCCAAGTCTGCTTCTCCTGAACATTCGGTCCATTAGGTGTCTGACTGAATACAACTTGATAAGCCCTCCCTGAAGTCCTGTGAACACTATACTATTTCTTTGCAATATTCACGTATAAAATAACACAAAATTCGACCCTTGATGGAGTGCAAAGGATCTAAACAGCCCTCTGACACGGTGTAAAAGGAGATATAGTCCACTTGGAGCCATAGTACGTTCTTTACCCGTTGAAGTGGCCTATGAAGTCCGGTTGCCTATAAAACCTTCTACGCCATCACGAACTCTGTTACAAAAAGTTGCACTGACACAGATTTTGAAAGTAGGGATACTGCCAGTGGTGTTTTGGGGGAAGTCCATCATTTTTGTTCTAATTTTTTTACAAAAAGGTAAAAATTTAGAGAAATTGTTTATACTTAAGTCAACTTTTTGGTGTTTAAGATGTTCAAAAGTCCAAAAAATACAAATAATCCCACATCTGGCACTGGTCCACAATTTTTCTGATATACTCCTATTTGGTCAGGTCCCTGAAAGGCAAAATTATTTTTATATTGGCCTGTATTGTCTTGTTTCTGTAAGTAATGTGGTGTGAAGACAAGGTTAGAGGGTCGTCGAGTGCCAAATGTGTAAACACGTATTTCAATACGAATAAATCCGCAATCCATCATAGTGCGCATCTCACTTCATAGAAAAACGTTTTACACAATTTGGCACTCGCCCAGTGGTTAGGGGTTCCATTGTAACAAGGAATAAATACTATTGAGGCTTGCTTTATGGCATCATTCCATAACAACTTTTCTAATTGTCATTTGTTGTGGTTTAATAAACGAATTAAATCATCCAAATGCTATTTTAAGCTCTATTAAATACCCATTGTTTGTATATATCTTATATTAAAGGGCACCACAGTGATCCAGCCGAAGGGTCAAAAATATTTTTAAAAACTTTAAGAGGGCTTAGATGTAAATGATCGGTCCTAGAATTCTCATGGTAATTTTGTTTTAAGATTAATTAATCCCCATTCAATTTTGTGGTGTAGTAAGGTCCGTGCCCACTGGGATTGATGCCTATGTTATATACAACCACACAAATTGATCAGTTTATCTAAGTGGATCTATCTGGGTTGCCGTAACCTGACCCATCTGACACTTTTTCTGACACACTTATGAACGGAACTTAACGGAATAAACCGGTGAAGGGTTTCGAAACATAAGGGTGTCAGATGGGTCAGGTTACGGAAACTCCCCTCATTAATGCCATTTCTGTGCCCTCACAGACTCCTGTCCAATGACATACCGGATCACTCACATATGAATTAATACATGAAAGGCTTTTCAAAACCCAGGGTATTCAGTGAACGTGCAAACATAAGGGTCTTTGGGTGAACGACATCCATATTCGCCTATAAATTATGTTATTTAATTATGTGGTGTAGTAAGTGTCCGTACGGACAGTAAATGACACAAAACCGATTTTGTCCTTACTTCTCGTGCCAACACTGTTGCTGCTTCACTGAATTCGCAAGGTCCCTTGTTTATTGCATCTCTTGGGCAGCCAAGAGAGTCCATTGTCTTGTGTGTGCTGTTCCACAAACCACTGGGTATGTCTCTGATAGGCTTCCAGGTAGCCCACTTCTGCGAAACCCTTAGACGGCCATTTCTGGTTCTCAGTCTGTTGAGGCAGCGCCAATTCAGCACATGAGGAGTCAGCTTATGTGTTGCTTTCGTCTTATCATTTGCCAGGGTATGTTATTATACCTAATACTTGCTGCATACATACAAAAATCTGACTTTTTTGGCGATTTTTTCAATTTTCCTCATTTTACAAGACTCACGGATAATGGCCGTTAAGTAGAATGTTTGAACAAACAGTTTCTCTAGTCCACACATTTTCTGATATATGCTCAGGCCAAACTCCCTACGAGCACCGTGTATACTAATGCATGAACCTTAAAGGTGCGGTGTCCGATTTATGTCTTTTTGTGCTCTACTTGCTTATGAAGCCTGGCACTGCACATACACCCCATCAAGGACAGTGGGAAACAAACAAGCTTTGTGCGTACGCCCATGTATCAGATACAAATTACAATTATAGCATGTTCTCTCGCTACGACACAATAAGATTAGCTTTTTAAGTAAGTTTTTTCCGTACGGACAGTAGAGACTAAAATATCGATTTGTCCGTATTAGATTTAGCAGTTAACTGGGATGATTTTCAAGATGTTATTTAAAGATCCCGTGGACATGCTTTAAAAACCATAAATACCCCAAAACAATGTTATTCACTCATCTATTAGTATTCGTAAAATGCATGAAACATTAACTGAGAAACCCAGATTTTATAAAAAAAAACCTTGACATAAAATCATAGTTTCTGCCAGCTTTAAAGGGGAATCAAAACTAAAGTTATTTTAACATACCGTGATGACCCTGAAGTTGTATTTCTAGTTGGCTGTGCATCATGAGCTGCATAAACACAACGGGGCACAAGTGTCCTGTATAGTTGACTTCTCGGTATCATTGTATCATCCCACATTTTTTTCTTACTTTTTAGGCCTAAAAAACATAACAGTATGCTCCGTGTTATATTGTCTAGAGCTACACAGCCGCAGCACCAACCCTGCGATGCAGAGAATCAGGTAGTAGAGATAACATTCCTTCAAAGTCCCCCCCCCCGAAAAGGTTTAACACCTTGGTAGTATGGACCCTCTGCATCAATGCTAGTAGTCGTAACTCTCAAATTTTGGTATCACTTTTCCAAATAGGGGCCATTTTAAGTTTACACAGGGGGCAAATTTGTTAAAAATGCCCCAATCAGGTTTGAAATGTATGCCATATTGTCTATCAGTCAGAAGAATTCCAAAAATGTATAAGTTGTACACCTACGCCATTGGTTTGGGAGTTATAGGGTACAATTGATCAAATGGTAAAAAAGGTCAATCTCAATTTTTACAGGGGTCAATATTAAAAGTTAATCTGATTATATTTTTAAATACTTGCAAATTAGTGCCTGAGGTAAGAGGACCCCTCAAATAGTATAGTATTATTATTATGTGCAATGCTTACTTACGGAGAATGGTCAAGAAGGTCAACCCCAATTGGATTATTTTGCCTATGACCTATTTTGTCCCCATAACATGGTAATATGCATTGCAGATGGTACAAACTATTCCTTATTTGACACATTAAGCTAGAATAACAACGTCTTTCATTTTTACCAAAATGGAGCAACTTCTGATTTTGACCCCTGTACCAATACAAATAAAAAATATGGTCGTCCTACTAACAAATCATAAGACATTTACGATAGGAATTATGATTTCTTCTTCAGAACCCTACCATGCTGAAGTTAACATTGTACGTTTATAAATTGTACTCTATTTGTCTTTATTCACTTCGAGTAATGATGCCCTTTAAGCCTCGAATGATGATACGAAGCTCGCTGCTTTCTTGACATGACATGACTTGAGTTGAATACTCTCAAAATTTATATTGGACTATTTTTCTGCTTGTTATTTGTTTGATTGCATATTGTTGGAAATTTGCTTCAGATAAATCATCATCTGAATGTTTGGTTATAAGTTCTGGGATACAGATCCCGTCACAATGCCCTAAATTAAGTGCCACTTTATGAAATAATTATAACCAAAATTATGAAATAGATTTTATCATTCTTTTTATGAAACTTCAGGTGACCACCGCTTTAAAGTGACAATACTAAGCTTTTAGCAATAGTATTCATCGGGTGGATTTTGAAAAGGGTCGATTTGTTTAGTGCCAACGGCATTTTTTGGTAAGACATAGTAAAGAGGTAATAAATTTTCACATTTTCAAAATTAACCCATTATTTTGTTTTTATGTGGTCATTTACTTTCAAACCATCTCAATAAACCAACCTAGCAGCTCTACCGCGCCTATAACGACAACTTAAGGTAGAAACTTTCGTGATTATTTCTGCGAATTAAAATCAAGTGTTCTTAGTACTTGAATTTTACTATAAATTTCACATTAAATTCTTTTGTTCCCTCGATCGGCATGCGATTTTTTTCGTATTGCACCGTAGCATTTTCTGTATTAATGTGTTACTATACATTTCTCATGAGCCTTTTCCCATTCGAAATAACCCCCAATGCAAAAAAAGGCTGTAAAAGGGTTGGAACCACCAATCTAAATCGTTCCAAACACACTTTCTAATCGCCTACAATACATTGTAACAAATGACGTACAATTTAGTGGAATATCTGGCAATTCTAGCCACTCATATAAAATCGCCTTTAGGTAACAATTCGTAGAGAATATTGATTATATAAACAGGCGAGATTTACTAATCAATATAATAAATAATTTTACAAACAATATTGGCCTATTGGCTGGACTTTCATTTAAATCGAATTAGAATTTTCACAGTTGAAATTTCTGTTTCCATTGAGTGAAGTACCTGTGAAAATCTTACGGGGCTGTCAACCGATCTAGCAAGAGGACTCTCTTTGTAAACGAAACGTGTTTGTTTTTAAATATTAAAAAAAAAAAAAAAAAAAAAAAAAAATGTAACATTCAGAAAAAAAATATTTAAAATATTTCTGTTCAATCTTCGCTAAGTAGTATATACTTTCTGAAACCTAAATAGCCTATATAAATTCCCGTTTACCCCATCCCATTTGGGGTCCCATATCCAGATATACGATAAGTGAAAGGGTGTACATTCTGTTCATCCTTCATATGTTATAATTTTAGGAGTGTCACAAGGACTCTGAAGTCATTGGCATTGGTGGAACATAACTTTCAAAGAACGTGAACAATTAACATTTGAATGTTTTAATTCCAGGTAGTAGTATTGATGGTAAAAAAGCTGCCATCGTGTCTCTGATCAGTTAAAAGCGTTTACACATGGAGCATTGCTTAAATGGCTGGTCCTCAACTGGTACCATCAACAGCCATATTCACACTGAAGAGGATTGAACTTTGATGATGGTGACAAGACCAGAAAGCCACGTAGCATTCTTGTGTTTGTGTTATGTTGAAAGTTGTTCATATCAAGACATTGCGGTGAATCTTCACGGGTGTTTGATCACCGAATCGTAATTTTGAATATTTTATGTTCTAATTCGCAAAACCCACCACACAGCCTAACTCCCCCAGCCTTTGATATCCCAACATAATGCACCGGAAATGGTTCATTATGAAAGAACTCCATAAATGGTTTTATTCCCCACTGACACCACTCTGAAATTTGCCATTAGCAAAATGAAACGTAGAATGCAGCGGATTCCTTATAATTTAGGAATATTTGAGATGGTAGACACTTGCTGCAACCTTTTTTTAAAAATTACCAAGGCGAAATTCTGACCGTTTGTTGCTCCAACCTCCAATTACTGCAAGAAAATAAATGTCATTGTGTTTATTTTTTGATGTCATCTCCATTACTACTATAAATCATACAATACAATATGCTAGAGCCAATAGTAGTAATACTTCGAATGGAAGAGCGAGCGTCCTCTGTCAGGGGACAGCGCCATAGTATTTGATAGTGTGTCGATGTGAGGCGGTGTGTCAGCGCCGTGTGTCACGCTTGTGGCAAAGGAGTGTCCTGAGGGAGGATGTGCCCCGCTCAGAAGTAGAAAGTTCTTCACACTGGCGCGATTTAGGGCATACTTTTGGCAAATTTTTCCCAGGTCTACTTCTTTTCTTTGTCTTCTTCCTACTTCTTTTTCCTTTTTATAAGGATAGGGACGGCCGCTCCCTACCCACTCTGTGTGTCGCCCTGTTCCTCGATCGTGAATTCCAAACAACGGAATAAAATGCATTGTTATGCTCCCGATGACAAAAGAAAACCTTCTGGAGACTATTGTTAACGGAGCCCTAAGGGGTCATGGCAATTATTTGGTTTATCTCGTTGGAACGAGAGTACTATCGAGTCAGAAAGATGAAAGGAAAGAAAAGAAGCAAGAGTTCTGCTTTTTGCCCTCTTGTTCGACGCTCGAAGGAAGATTGGGTTTAGGGGTTGGTCCTCTTATCCTCTACTCTGTTTGTACGACATAACTTACTCGTTTGTACGAACATACCTTCATCGTTTGAACGATTTACTATCTCGTTTGTACGAGTTATTAAAGCTCGTTTGTACGAGATACTATCGCGTTTGAACGAGTTTCTGTCTCTTTGTACGAGTTATTAACGTCGTTTGATATTAGATACTAGTCTCGTTTGTCGACATAACTATCTCTTTGGACGACTTATAATCGCGTTTGTACGAGTTATTAAGTCGTTGTATAGATACTATCTCGTTTGTTACGACATACTATCTAGTTTGGGGGGTAGACATACTATCTCGTTGTACGCGTTATAAACGAGATACTATCTCGTTTGGAAGAGATACTATCTTGTTTGTACGAGTTATTAACTCGGTTTGGTACGACATACTATCTCGTTTTGGACGACTTATTATCTCGTTTGTCGAGATACTATCTCGTTTGAACGAGTGGTCTTGGTCTCGTTTGTACGAGTTACTAATCTCGTTGTACATTATTACCTTGTTGTCATGAGAATACTATCTCGTGTTGATGACATATTATCTCTTTTGAACGACATACTATATCGTTTGAACGAGTTACTATCTTGTTGTACGGTTTTACTCGTTTGAACGACATACTATACGAGTTTTTAACTCGTTTGAACGAGTTACTATCTCGTTTGAACGAGTTATTAACTCGTTCGTACGAGTTATTATCTCTTTTGAACGACATACTATACGAGTCGTCCAAACGATATGTATGGTCCGTACAAACTAATAGTTCTCGTTCAAACGAGATAATATCTCGTTCAAAACGAAGATAGATAACTCGTACAAACGATACAGTAATCGGTCAAACGAGATACATCTCATCAAACGAGATGTAACCCGTACACACGGATAATAACTCGTACAAGCGAGATAATATCTCGTTCACACGAGATAGTATCTTGGTACAAACGAGATAATCACTCGTACAAACTAGACAGTAACTCGTCAAACGAGATAGTATGTTGTTCCATAGAAAAGAGATACTGACTGTACAAACGAGATATTAACTCGTACAAACGAGATATTAATTCGTACAAACGAGATAGTATCCTCTTCAAACGAGATAGTAAATCTCGTTCAAACGAGATATACTCGTTCAAACTAGATATAACTCGTTCAAACGATATGTATCTCTTTCACACGATCTAGTCTCTCGTCAACGAGATAGTACCTCGTTCAACGGATATAGTATCTCTTGTCAAACGAGATAATCTCGTTCAAACGAGATAGTATCCTCGTTCAAGCGAGATAGTATCTCGTTCAAACGAGATAGTATCTCGTTCAAACGAGATAGTATCTCGTTTCAAACGAGATAGTATCTCTTACAAACGAGATAGGATCCTTTTCAAACGAGATAATATCTGGTTCAACAGATAATAACTCGTACAAACGAGATAATAACTGCTTCGTCCAAACGAGATAGTCGTTCATAACTCGTACAAACGAGATATTATTTCGTACAACTAATATAGATGTCCGTACAAACGAGATAGTATCTCATACACTACTTACTAACTCGTACAAACGCGATAATAAGTCGCCAAACGAGATAGTATTCGTTCAAACGATATAGTATACATACAACGAGATTATAACTCGTACAAACGAGACGAAACTCGTTCAAACGAGAGACGTTTTCTCGTACAAACGAGTTAATAATTGGTACAAACGAGATAGTATATAGTTCAAACGAGATAGTATGATCGTACAAACGAGATAGTAACTCGTACAAACGAGATAGTAACTCGTTCAACGAGATAGCATCTCCTTCAAACGAGATCAAAAAATAATTTTCCATGACCCCTTACAGGCTCCGTAATTGTTCGAA